>OX401416.1:10353607-10657621 GCA_947846245.1 Cerastoderma edule | reverse complement strand
AAACAATAACGACATTTGACCAGTGTGTTGGAGGCGACTTTGGAAAAGCGTTGTGGGAAAATGAGAAATTGCTCTTCACCAGCAATTTCTCCTTTTCCCACAATGTTTTCTGCTCTATCCCAAGATTATTTTTCAAATTCATCGCATTTAGAAATGGCGTCTGAAACTCTTCCAGTTAGGGACTCTCTAAACTATTTCTCAACTATTTTTGGTAAAGGGTTAAACAAACAAAAGTTTGATCTGGCCGGGTCTCAAGCTTCAGACTCCAGTCTTCCAAGTCATGAATGGGACAATCCAATGAACAAGTTAGCATACATTGAAAACAGTGTGTGGAAAAGGACTTGTGTAATGAGTAATGTGAACTCTTTATGCATGCCTGCATTCAAACAATAACAAAGAAAAAAAGGGAGGCAACTTTGCCCATCTTTCCCCCATGAGTAAACTTGCTGTGGATCCCCTTACTCTGACTTTCACGGCATACTATTCTAAGCAGCAGCGTGGATAAAGAAATTGCCCATTCATAAGGAGGATTTCAACGCTTTGGGTGGAGTGGGGTGTGGGGGTGGGGTTTCTGGGGGGGGAGTTACTCTGTGCAGATATGAACATATACACTAACAGTCTTGACAGATTATGGGTAAAGGGTTAGCAATCAGAAACATAATAGTCAGTAGAATTACTCAATGAAACACTGTAGGAAAAGGGACAATGACTTATTTGATTATCTCCATATAGAAATATTGATCGGACGGGGTCTCGAACAAGCGACATTCTGGTTAACGTGGTAAAATCAGAAGCATCGTCTGCATACTTCTTTAGAATAGATTGCCTTGAAAGACCCAATCACTAATTACACTATTTCACTATCATAAAGTACCGATACGTTTCAAAGTATTTTATTCTGTCGCTCGGTTTGTTTTGGACTTAACGCTGATGTCAACAGTATTCTAGTCATTTTGATGACTTTTACATCTGTTTTATTTTCCACGTAGAGCAATTTGGTGGGTTTGTCCAATGAGACATGTGGCATTGACTTCTTATACCATTACCAAACAATAACGACAATTGACCAGTTTGTTGGAGGCGACTTTGGAAAAACGTTGAGGGAAAATGAGAAATTGCTCTTCACCAACAATTTCTCCTTTTCCCACAATGTTTTCTGCTCTATCCCAAGTTTATTTCTCAAATTCATCGCATTTAGAAATGGCGTCTGAAACTCTTCCAGTTAGGGACTCTCTAAACTATTTCTCAACTATTTTTGGTAAAGGGTTAAACAAACAAAAGTTTGATCTGGCCAGGTCTCAAACTTCAGACTCCAGTCTTCCAAGTCAAACTTATGAATCCACACCACCCCAGCCTACCCCCTACCCCATGTTACTGAAATGTTCCTCCTTAAAACTCATTTCATTTAATTTTTCAACAATAATGTATGCTTAATATCTCCATTAGGACCAGTCAATTGGGCATTTAAGGAGGAACAGGTTAATCATTGTCAACATTCCAATGGACCGAACTACACCATGTCAATCAAATAGCATCATACAAAGTAGTTCGGTTATAATCAGACTATCTTAACGAAAATCGAACGCACAGCTTCTAGTGCTACATTCCAATGAACAAGTTAGCTTGTATTTAAACATTGCTTTCAATGTCATTTCAATCTAATGAATATTTCCAAGCTACTTTTGTTTGAAGGACTATTTTTGGGTACTACGACCCGGAAGTAGTCTGAAAGTACTCTGGAAGTACTTATTTCTAAATTTCACAAAAACGATAAATATATGCAAAATGGAGAACATTGAAATCAATGTAGTCATCTTCGATACATATGTATTTCGTGAAGAATGTATTATTCATGGGTATATCGTAGACGGCATCACGTCATGATAAACATAAATACCTCCATAAACTATACCCATATTATGATTCCTATTGATTTTTTCATAATTCTCTATTTCCAAACTTGTGATAACTGACTTGACATCATAGGCAATGCTTACTGAGTCCACCTTTTCCTATTCAAGACATAAACATTCATCAGAAACAGAAAAGAGAAAAAACTTACATAACAGCCACATTCAGCCAGGAGCTTCTTCTCCACTATATAACCTCCATGTTTTGTGAAAAATGAATTACAACGGTGTAATTTTTATTCATGAACACACACACATACACACACATGTGACGCATCTTCTGCAACATTTCGTTTGTAATTACTTTAACTACATAACCATTTCACAAATGCTGTATAATGTCCAGATATAATAATTCCATGTTCACACAAGAATATATGAAAATACATGTATACTAAAAGATCTTCATTGCGTACCAATTCAGAAACAAATATGTTAGGCAAGTCTATTCTATAACCGCAATCATAATCATATACATATAAACATACAGTTGTCTTCACGAGAAAGTAATGCAATTCAAACAGCACGTGCGGGTGACCTGGATAAAGTATAAACTTATTTAGTTACGCTCGCGCTACACGCCTGTCTCAAGAGAAGCCTTATAATATAATAATGGGTTGTGTGCTTTTCAAAAATCGTGAATATCTACTTGATTTTGATGAGGAAAGATACTCAGAGTAGCAAACAGATTAGATCACAGGCAAGCCGCAAATTGAATTGGTGGCTGGCCTGGATCTTACCTGTGCATAAGCATAAGGTCGGTTCCAGCACTATAAGCGATAAGAATGTTATCCTACATAAATTATGGACGCTGAAATATAGTGGAGGTGTCTGCTTGCTCATTTCATTGAACCTTTTGTCAAACAGTATGCACAGGCTTTTAGAACTGACAGTTTTACTTCTCTAAATAACTCTTGACTAAAAGAAGGAAAGACAGAAATAGTTTTATCCAAGCTTTACTTTATCTTCCAAAATACGATTCCTTTCCATAAAGAACTGTATAGATTCTACGTATTTTCCGTTTAAATTTATTGTTTAGGTTAAAGGCACGAAAACCAAGTGTTGGGACCAAAGTTTGAGAAATCAATGATATACATGTAATGATGTAACTAGGATTGAACCCAGAATTCTTCTTTAAGGGGGAAAGTGTCTATTGATAAAAATATCACAGCTGTGATATCTGATAGTCTCAATAATGATCCGTAAACGAAGCTTTTTTCATCATTTGGACATGTATCGTGCTTCGCTACCGAAGGCGTCAGTCATTGAGTCAAAATAGTCATAGCCTTCGAGACCAGTCATCTGGAATATGATATCTGAATGCTTACTTAGAACCAAAGACTGTGGACCAACGTTAATCGAACTCATATCTCCAGGTTAGACCAATTCAGACAATACAAGAACTCTGCATGTATGTACATGTATACAATTTCCATTAGATGTCAGGCGAGAGTGTCTGCTCAAAATTACTGTAGACCATAAGCTTGTCTTCTAATAACACTGTAGACGATTAGTGTTCGTGTTATAAAATGACACAATATAATTAATATTGGCCTATGGGTTAAGAAATTGTTAATCCTTAGTTTCATCTATCAGTATAAGAAGTAAAGACTTTTGAAGATACTGGGGTTTATACACAAGACAATAGTAAGTCCTTTTATACACGTGAATCAGACACAGTTAAAGTTTTGTAATGAACCCTGGTATACTTCAAGATCTGTTGGACAACTTGCAATGGCAGTGCTCCTGGTGTATTGCTTTAGAATATTTAAAGCATCGATCCTGATGCATATATTTTAAACGACAAATGCGTGCCCGACGCTACTTAGAGAAAGAAAGTAAAAATCATTTCAATATCCTAAAACAATCCTATGTTCACTTACAACGGTTGATTGTCAAAACTAAAAGAAATGTAACACCGTTGAACCATAAATAAAATATGCATGCATTTGTACACTTACTTGTTTTCTTTTCTTTCATTCATCTGTAAGGTATGTGAAGTATTTTCGGATCCCAAATACTTTCTGTAATCACTTATCACTTAACATTCGAATATTTTATGCACATATTAAGATTTCTTTAATCACGAATCACTAAACACACCAATTCCATTCATTTGAACACTCTATGCACACACACAGACATGATTTTTTTCTACATCTTTAAACTACGCATTCCGGTGACAGAATTTGGATATCTTTGGGAGACAGTCTCCCAAATGACTTACGGAATGCCGATGTTTCTATCCGGATTGACCAGCCCTTATGAGCAGTTATGTATGTGGTTTTCCTCCATCATTATGAGTCGGGCATCACAACATAATTGAAATAATGTTGACGCAATGTAAAATCCATATAATTGAATGAACTTAATTATGAATCACTTAACAAATAATTAATTTCCTTATTTTAACGCTTTATTCACACGCTTAAATGATTTCTCAATCATTTACGAAACAATAAACACATATTTAATTCCATTCAAATGAACACACCTAGAAGCACCGATTTACTTTTTAATATGAACTTTTTAGGTACACTCGTCTACACGCAAAGTGCGTGCAACACGTGCTCGGGACCCGAATACACACGTGTACATAAGTAAGGCCACTTCTTTTGTAATTTAGTTTCTCGGACAATTTTAGAAAAAATGTCGGCTCAGAAGGATAGGAAAAATAGAGGAATTATAGCACATATTTCCAAATATTCTAATTTGCATAAGGCCTTTAAAAGGCAACGATGTTTTTGAGTCGGACATTACAACATAATTCAAATAATGTTGACGCGATGTAAAAACCATATAACTGAATAAACTTATTTATTAATCACTTAACATTTAATGAATTCCCTCATTTGAATATTTTATGAACACGCACTAAAGTGATTTCTTCAACCATTTACGAATCACTAAACACATATTTAATTCCATTCATTTGATATGAACTTTTTAAACACACTCGTCCACATACGAATTCCATGCAACACGTGCTCGGGACCCTAATACACATGTATATATAAGTAAGGCCACTTCTTTTTTTGTTTTAGTTTCACGGACGAATTTAGAAAAATGTCGGCCCAGGAAGATGGGAAAAACGACGAATCATCAACCAAAACATTCCAATCCCGGAAATATGTTTTTAGTATAAAACTTAATCTTAAAATGGCATTTGTTCTGTTTAATCTTTAATTTTATTACTTTACACTTTTTCTGATTTTTCGACTTCAGGAGAGTTGCAACATCATGGGTGGAAAACCTTTCAAAGTGTGTGAGAAAGAATTTCCCCGTTAATTTATAAACTGGCTTTCCCAAAGAAGAGCAGACAGGTGCGAATGCTCAGTTCACATTAATTAACGAAAGCATGGAGTTTTAGCAACTTACAGGTTAAGACACTGGAAACGATCTTTGGTTTAGTGACAAGGATTATGAATATCAAATGTTTAATGTAATTTTTAAAGTAATCTTCGCTTTCATAACGAAGTTATACCAGGTTTACTTAACCACACAAGCATGATCGTGATTTCGGCCATTTTATTTTCAACCAAAATATTTCATACTTGTACAAAGTAAAATGTTTTAATGGAGGTTTATTCAAACATTTCTGATTTATGTCCATTTTATTGGGATAATATGATTTTGTCGATTTCCAAATTTTCAGTTTGATATTCTTTGTCATTTAGAAGTTATTGCGTACTAAATATGTCCCATTAACTACCTTAATGAGTTCAGCCATCTTGATTTCCAACCAAAAATTAACAAAGTTGTAGCAAGTAAAACTAAAAACTATGCACTGGATCATATCATACTTGACATTTTCCTGAAGTGTTATTTTTGTTTTATGGTTACCCGCTTTTTTATGGTGATTGTCGTGTTTATAACGAAGTTATACCAGGTTTGCTTTGCCACACAAGCATAATCATGATTTCATCCATTTTATTTTCAATCAAAATCTTTCATTTTTGCATCAATCAAAACTTAAATTGTGTAACTTGGATTTTATCAAACGTGTTATTACTGAAAACGTCTGAATGAGTTTGAATTGACCCCGTATTAAATGCTGACTAAGTTCTATAGTTTCCCGTATTTTCAAAGTGATATTCCTATATAAGAAGAAGAAAATCCATTCAATTAATGGACAAAAGAGAATGGATAGATCTTCTTAATCAGAAACACCACGATATTCCCTTTTTCGTCATACTTCTTCTTAATTCCGATCGCTTGCAAATATGTCAGAGACATAGATAACATGTTATCTATGTCTCTGAATATGTCAAGTGAAATGTGTCATTTTAAGAACGAAGGGTGATAGAGTCAATCACGGTAGTGGACAATACAGGCTATGATTGTAAATTGCCACCCCATAAAATATGTAGTTTAATGTCATAAAACCTTTTGATGCTAGGGCGATTAAACAAGAAGTGTGTGGCGCTAACCCTGTGTCCACTCTCTGACACCTCATTCAAATTTAATGACCTAAAGATCCCGAAAACAAAATAGGGATGATTTGTTCTGTTTAAAGCGTCTGTCTGGTTTTAAAAGTAGTGTGCTTTGACTTAATTTCTCGTTGAGAAATGATAATAAAAACGAAGGTGCAAGACACACTATTTGCTTTAGCTTAACATTCAAAAAGCTCACATTTCTTTTTTTCTAAAATCATTTCGGTCAGTAGCATGATAAGACCAGACCCTTACGTGTTTCAGAATAATTATGAACTTATTGATTTACAATCCATATTAGAGGAATCTGCGGTAAACGGTGTATTGAAAAACTTTGCACGTCAGTGTTTTCTTACGTGTCCTTTCGTTTACTAAAACTACTTTTACAAAAATTCTCAATACATGCATTTTAACATCATAAAATACTTTTAATTTTCTTAAATTTAAACATTTGGCTTGAAATAATGTCATGATGAAAATTGTGCTTTGTTTTGACAAAATGAGCACTGTAAACAGTTTTACGACACAGAATAAATGAAATGAAGTGAGAAAGCAATCTTTTAATATTGACGAAAACTATCGTGTCTTAGTGGAAAGTTCATGCTTTGGTTTTTAACTGCAACTAAATAGAGTCACTTGATTTATTACAAAATATTATTCAAACCTTTGCTTGAAAGACATTGCCGTTATAAGTACAAATCTGAATTGCATGGTAATCAAGCCTGTCATTGAAAAAAGAAGGCCTATTGGAACTTTTTGTTTAGTTTTTAACATAAAATCAATTTAATAAAATGAAAATAAAACAAAATGTCCAGAAGTTGTTTCAGATAACCAATCAGATAACCAAAACATGGCTATTTTACTGTAATAAGGAAGTATCAATTTCGCTTGACATCTCCCGTGGCAACGGATAAACAGTAGCGCACTTTCCTTATCTCGCAGAACCTCGCGGCACGCAAGAGTTTGGCGATAATTCCGGAGTTGCCAATCTCTGTTATCTATGTCTCTGCCGAAACGCTTCGGCTCTGACAATTGACCTTACGACACATAGCCTGGGGTCCTGGCCCGTTCGTATACCGCGAAATGCGGGTTAGCATGGGCCAGGACCCCAGGCTATACGACACAGAGCAGTTAACCACGCCCACCGTAAATAGGGGAGGTCACTCTAATTTTCTCCGACATTCTGAGTGAAATAGCGTCAATGCACAAACTAGGATCCCTGTTTGACATTGCCGATGATTTCGGATATTCTTATTTGAAATCGGAAATATTCTTACAAAATAAGCACCTGCCTTTATTGCTGGATAATATGTACATAGCATGACAATTTGTAAAGAAGATGGTATATTTTGAGCGTTAGCAGAGACATTTATAACAGCTCTATTATATATATCTCTATGGCGTTGGGGAAGTGAGTTACCCCAGCAGTGTGGGGTCCGATCGGCACCAAACACGATCCGTCCAAAGTCCGATCAGACTCGGATCCGAACGACATTGGTCCGTTCGGCACTGGTTCGACCGGACCTTCAAAAACGACCGTATTTCATACAACTTCAAAACAGTTAATTTGCAGTATTTGCAGGTTACGAACAAAATTATCTCATTTTGAATCTTAAACAGTTTAGATTTTTTATTTTACTAAATCGGCGTATATCCTGAATGATTCAAAACGCAGACCTACCAATTTTGTCATGTTGAAAATGGTATAATAGTGTTGGTCATGTTGAGATTATGGTGTTAAACAATTGCTGATAGGTACAATCACTATTTTGTTGTCAAATAAGTTAATAATCAAGACTTTCGAACATAATCATACTCAATGGATGATTGTCGGTTTTGCTACTTGATTACGAACTAAGGGTCATTTTACCAAACGAAATATTTTCAATTGTTCAAAATTCAAAGACTTCGCAGACGTCATTTAAAGACGATTAAAGAATTGAAGATAATGAATTAATACTTTTCTGATAGGGCAGACCATATTGCTGGAAAAGGATAACTTGCTCGTTAAGAGCAATTTCTCCTTTTCCCACAATATTTCCCTAGTTGTCTGTAACAAAGTTGTCAAATGTAGTTATTGTTTGGTAAAGGGTTAACAAACCTCGATTGTTAAAAAGGATTAAGGGTTTCGACGCTAATTAACATCAATCTGACACAATTGCACTTTATGGTCAAGTCACAAACCCTTTATTGTTTAGCCGATCGGCGGTCTTTGTAATCAACCACTGGCTACCAAGAGTGTGTTTTACAACATATTACAGCAACATTAGATTCTTAAAGGTATTCGGATAAAGTTGCAATAAGGAGCTATGGATTTGTTTTGTTTTAATAGCTTTTAAATTTGGATACGATACATCGATCATTACAGGTAGGTGGATTGATGGGCTATAATAAGACAGTTAATTAATTGTTTTAGGTGCTCTTGGGGTCAATTTAAAAACAAAATCAATTAATTAAAATCCAATCTGAAGAATTTGTATATATCCAACTGGAAACCTTGTCCTCTCACATCATTATCGATCAATATTGTATTTTTAGTAAACATTTGATTCATTATCAAATGCAACCAATAACATTCGTTTTTAAGTGTCAATTCCGTTCTTTAAAAACAACAATTTTTCATTTTCAAACGAAGATAAAAGACGAAAATAAAAATTTACTTACATGTGAAAGAAAAAAAGAAAGGAAATAATAGTTCATACTTCTATTCTTTACATCGTTTTATAAATTAACTGTTTCCATATATTTACTAATTGCGTGTAGTTCTCAGTCATTTCACAATATATGTGACAGATTTTGGAAACGGGATACACTCTACTTCACCCACAAGTCTCTCCTTATAAATATTTTTTCTATAATAAGTACTTAAACAATATCTTAAGCAGTATTGACGAAGAAAAATCACAGCACCATATAGTGCTATGTGTTGGCGGAGTCGCACAGCGTGTCGGAGAAAATGGCGGATAGCAACCGAAGTGTTCGCTGATTGGTCAGTTCCAGCTGTCAATCAATGTCTGTCGTAAGGTCAATTGATCGAGAGAACTAAGTCTACGAATCGTTAGCTCCTAGCAATGGTTAAGAATTACCAGTAAACATTGTTCGCGTTGAATATTCAACAAGGTGTTCGAACGTTTTATCATTCATCATGTGACTGGTCCAAAATGAAGGCATATGCAAATTTCGTTGATAGGAAAGACGTATAACTTTCATACGTCGACAGGAAAGAGTCGTGACAATTCAAAAGATGGCGGCTAGTTCTCGCTACAAGTACTTTCTTGTTTCGTCTCATGGTTTCCCTTGAAGTCCATCGATTCGACTGTGTCAAGTGGTATGTCTTATAAGGGTCGATTGGTGAATAAAATGGCATCGGGGTGACACGCGTGTCTTTGCCTAGTACAGGTTGGTTATCTAAGTCGTCATTCTAATCTTTGATGTCTATTTAATTTGTGTATATGTGTAAGTCGTAAATGTACATGCATTTAAATATAGAATTGTAATAACTATGAGCATATGTGCTTAATGTTGATATACAATCATGTTATGTTATGTTATGTGGTGAGCATGTACGAAAATCTTTCAGAGTGAGCCCTGTACATTAATGCAAGAAAAGACGACACATGATTATGCATTTGGGCGTCTGGGATGAGTGGGCATGAGTAGAACTCCCTCGCTATATGACTGTTGTTATAAAAATAAACAAGTTTACTTAACAAACAAATATAGGCTGGATCGAAGGTTAATCACAAGACTATAGCACTGACAGTCGGAATAGACTTGTACTTAAGTCTCTAAAAAAGGTCACACATGGGATTTGTGTAAAAGCTAATACCATAACATTTGCAATAGTCAGAATGGCGATATACTCCGCGACATTCCTGACCGTATAGTCGTGGCAACGTAAAACCATACCAACCAAATATTTGATAAAAAGTTTGAAGGCAAAAAACTTTTTTTTTCTTTTCAATTCTTTCATACTTGCAATACTAAGAAAGAACCATAAAGCTGCAAACACATTCTTGAAATACATGTATATGAAATGTTTTATAAGCACGGAAGAGACTGCAAGAATTCAAAATTTTATTTGGACATTCTACAAAAGGCATTATGGGACATAATTCACAACTTTCGATAAACCCTGAACCATTCTCCATTTATGATGTACTTCCTTATTAAAACAACTTTCTATTAACCCTTAACCATTCTCCATTTATATTGTACTTCATTCATACACCAACTGTCGGTAAACCCCAAACCTTTCTCCATTTATATTGTACTTCAATCATGCACCAACTGTCGGTAAACCCCAAACCTTTCTCCATTTATATCGTACTTCTTGCATACACCAACTGTCGGTAAACCCCAAATCATTCTCCATTTATATTGTACTTCATTCATACACCAACTGTCGGTAAACCCCAAACCATTCTCCATTTATATTGTACTTCATTCATGCACCAACTGTCGGTAAACCCCAAACCTTTCTCCATTTATATCGTACTTCTTGCATACACCAACTGTCGGTAAACCCCAAACCATTCTCCATTTATATTGTACTTCATTCATGCACCAACTGTCGGTAAACCCCAAACCATTCTCCATTTATGTTGTTCTTACATTAGCTTTCTGTTAAGCATAAACCATTCTCCATTCATGTTTTGCTTCATACATAGACCAACTGTCGGTTAATCCCAATTTATTCTCTATAGATAATGTACTTTATTCATGCAACATCTGTCGGTTAATCCCAAATTATTCTCTATAAATAATGTACTTTATTCATGCAACATCTGTCGGTAAATCCCAAACCATTCTCCATTTATGTTTTACTTAATTCATGCACGAAAATTTAGACTAAGACTTAACAAAGGATTTTGACATAGGACATATAAATAACTATGCAATTATCTACATGTATCATGAAGTTATGTACATTTTAGGGAAAACGGCTTTGAAAGTGAAACGCCCTGGGTTGACGTTACTCTGTCAAATAAAACGTTCAACACACTTAAGAACTAGTTATACACAAAAAGTATTTAAGTTTGTCACTCTCTGTTTGCAAAGAAGCATAATTAAAAGATGTGTTTTTAGGACTTCAAGTGTTAAAATGTTTTACCAAATGTTTAAGTCAATGTTTAACATGCCGTGTATATCAATTCCATGCTGGAACTGCGTGTGTGGCGACCATAATGATGAAGGTCATTGAAGACAGAATGAGCCACAATACCGCCGTCATTCCGAAGATCTTGTCGATTGCGAAGCTGACTTCCCGCCAATTCACGGGCTTTTGGTCACGTGATGATGGTACGCTTTCGGTTATTTCACAGACGGCTTCAGCCCATTTGTTAGCATTCTTTGTACCCTTTTTCACCTCGACCTTTTCAGCAGCAACATCTTCATCAGCTTGATCAATGATTAACTCATCGACAGGGGATTTCTTGATTCTCTTTTTACGGTTTAGAAAGCGCGTCATCGTGTCTAGCCATTTGGGGACGGGTCTGTCCCAGTGCCGGAAGTAAATGTTCAAATTAAAGATGGTGGCGACGCAGATCAGAGCGCTTAGGACCAAGTTGATGATCAGAAAGTAGCATAGTATGGACATGGGCTTGGATGTTTTAGGCATATTGTCCCCGACGATGGTCAAAAACACGGCAATGGCTAGGAGTACAGTTATAGCGTAGGAGATTCTTTCCCCAGATTCTGCGGGCAGCCAAAATACAAGGACGTTCAAAACCGTCATGAAGATGATCGGTAAAACCACATTGACGAGGAAGAATGCCGAGCGACGTTCTATTGTTATCTCAATTGAGAAGTAAGAAAAGTCTGCGAGAGATTCCGAATAGGTTTTGGATCCGCCTAAAATCCATTCACCATTCTCCGAGAAGAAGTCAAGAAGAGCTTCTGATTTTGTAGAATGTAGATATACTTCCCCAATGAAAAATCCCCATGGTAGGAACATCAGCTCACACGTCTGTACGTCAAACGGGTAGAAGGTGACGTCCACTGAGCATGCGGACCGGAAAACATCACCAGGACTCCAATACGCACGCCCATCAAATACGTAGCGGACGTTCATCCATTCCTGGCGATCTGCCAACACCTTTATAGACTCCTTAGGACCGGACAAGATCAAATCAGGTAACCAGACGTTTTTGATGCGAATATTGATTGTGTACGTGTTATTGTACAAGGCTGGATTCCACGTCATTCTAGGATCGAACCATTCCAGATTCATCACGCCGATTGTCGTGAAAGTCTCGGAGACTTCATCGAACTCTTGGATAGCGACGAGAGAAAACGTAACGTTGACAACAACTGGTTTAGATTGGTCCTCGACTGGTCTGATATCTCGGTTATATCCGGTTAGAAGGGTCGTCATAAGGGTCTGTGTGTCTTCTATAGTCTGACCGACGCATGTAGTTATAGCAAATGTAAAAAGCAACAGCACTTTCAAAGATGTTACACGGTCGGCCATGTCTATCGTTCCCAGCTAAATTGTAGTGTAAACACTCAGTAACTGAAAAAGAAAACATAAGCTGTAAAAACCATTGTCGAGGGAAAACAACATGATGTATAGATTAAATAAAGAATAGATGATTGGTGTCTTAATATGAAATTTTATCGGGCAAGGCGTAGGGATATTATCCGTTTCACCTTCGGCTCACCGGGTAATATTCCTACACCTTGCCCGAAAGCGTTTCGGATTCACGATACCAACCATCTATTCTATATCAGGCCATGTGACAAGACCTTGTCTTGTTAGAAGAACATCGTGAATAGAAAATTCAGAAACCAAACCCATTCAGAAACCCATCAGAAACATTAACTATACATTTAATATTTCATGTGTAAACTTTTCATTTTACAATATTTGCTGTTGATGAGAATAAGGACCATTTATGACAAGAACAAGGTCAATGTTCAACGCACATCCAATCGAAGTTGTGTACGACCTATGTCAATTTGGTAAAATATGCCAACTAGCAAGACATCCAAACGTTTTGGCCATATATGTATGCCTGGTTTCTTATACATCAATGTACATTCACCTCTCAATATCACTTTTTGTAATTTATATGGTCGCTTTAGACAAATTTCCGATTTATAACGTACAACAAAAGTTGACAACTGGCATTAGAATTGGTGTATAACACACTTATGAAACTAAACGAAGCAAATAAACCCTTTGTTTACTGCTTGAAATCAAATTTCTGACATTTTTGTATTTCAATGCGCATTTGTGTATCAAGTCAAATTCAAATTGTTGAAGCGATAACAAACTGGTACAACATGCTAGAGAGACGAACAGAAATATCCGCTGGGATCCTTTCTGTAAATCTAGGACCCTACAATTAAGTATAATTAACTCTAATATAAATAAATTCAAAAATCGAGTATGTTTATGCTCGCTAATGACTGTATTTCGATTGGTTATGTACAACCTATTTAATCATTATCAGATAAAGTTCAAACAGAAAGTTTGTTTATCAAAAGGAAAATATCGGTCAAAGAATGTCTTGAAACTGAATAAACTTTGAGACAAAACGCAGCACACCACAGCATAAGGTCAACTGCTATACTAATTATTGTATAATCAATGTGCAATTGATCGAGACGAATTACGTACGATGTAAAATAAGACGTAAGTTGACATAAGGTTGTTTCAAACAGTTTCACGGCGGAAATCAATATTTGGGACACTAATTACGAGGGCATGTTTAGTGGCATTGGGAATTAATTTATTACTCTCAGCACGTTTAGTTTTTCTTAAACTCTTTACCAAACCCAAAATTTTCGAAATTGAAAAAGTTTGCAGACGACATTTCAAAATGTGATGCAATTGAAAAATTATCTTCTGATAGGGCAGAAAACATTATGGGGAAAGGAGAAATTGCTCATTAAGAGCAATTTCTCCTTTTCCCACAATGTTTTCCAGAGTCGTCTGCAACAAACTGGTCAAATGTCGTTATTGTGTGGTAATCGGTTAATTTCTCCAATTTTACTTAGTATGAAAATATGATCATGAATCTGCACAGTTGTCGACTATTGTCACATATAGATATCATTTCATCAGTAATTCCCTTATTTAGCCTAAGATTCCAAGTACAATCTAAAGTAAGGTTGATTTTTACGCTACATTTTAGATACATGAATATGTTCTTTTTTGGAGTGATGGAGAAAATGTTGCCGTTAAGGAAGAAATTGCTCGATCATAGAGAATCTTTTTTTCTATGTTGCCGTTAAACATTTATTTATTTCAAATAGCAGGCATGTCGGCAACACTTTGTCATTGGCCTTAACATTATGAAAAATTACGAAATATAGCAAACATTACAAAACAATAGAATACATAGTAAAATAACATGTACTTTTCACAGAAAAGCAAACACAAAACTGTATATAAAGAAAACAATAAGGAAGAAATTGCTTGATCATGAAAAATCTTTTTTTGTCATGGTGGTTTTGATCTATGTATTCGAGTATAATTATCGAGTCAATCCTTCTTGCAACAAAAATAGTTACTTAACCATTTTCCAATATAGACATTTGTGACTGGTCGAAATTGAAAGCAACATTCGACCTAATTATCAAGAAAAGTATACCTTTCTTATTGTAGTGGGTAGAAACCATTGTGACACAAGTATACATTTCTCATTACGAGCAATTCATCTTTTTATCACAGCGATTTTCTAAGTTTTCTGCAGCAGGTGTGTCAAAGTGCGGTCTAGGGTTTAATTATATTCATTATGATTAATGAGTTGATAAGAATTGGTAACATTTGTTCGGGCATCGATCAGGCAAATTAAAAGCTATTGAATTCCAGAAACGATTATTTGCCCTCACGTTAAGGTTATTCTTTTTTGTGATATATTACCTTAGACTAGTATTTACACTTTGATACAAAGAGATGTTTATTCAGATTTCAACACTAATTTGGTAACATTTTACGGAGTATTCCCTCATCTGTTCCAAATGATATTCTCTTTAATACATTGTAAGCTTTTCTGTACAGGGATTATTTTTCAGTGATAAGCCCCCAATTCTTTATGTCTTTTGGATGTCATAAATTGTGAAATGTCGCATTGGACTAGTATATGTAACCTTTTGAAACAGATCTTACTGGTATTTTCAACAATGTTTTAGTATTATTTCTCTGGGTATTCCCGCACACTTTCTGGGTAACACTCTCTTTAATCTACTGAGTGTTTTCTGCATGGAAAATATCGTTCAGTGATAAAATCTAAATCATTATGTCTCATTGATTTTATTAATCGCCGTTGTGAAATATCGCCTACGACTACCACCTGCACTATTTTCAAATAGATCTTGTTTTCAACAATGTTTTAGTATTATTGCCCAGGATTTCCCTCACCAGTTCTGCATAATAGTTTATTTAATCTACAGAATGTTTTCCTGTATGGGGAATATCTTTCAGCTATAAATATGCAATCTATCATACATCTCTCATTTACTTGATAAGCTTCTGAAATAACATTTACATTTGTTCTTTGGTGTATGTCTATTTATCTAAATGTTTCATGATGAATTTCGCGTTGTGTTTTATAAAACGATACTATTACACGACGAAATTAAGCTCAAACAGACCTGCTTGAGCATTTACAATTATTTAAGAGCATCTATGAGTTTGTTCATTGAATGTTAAATGTTCTCGCACTGTTTACATTCTTTTTAAATGCAGATAGTCAAGTTGTCATAATATGAATTTATGTATCATAGCTTCGATTCTGTTTATAAATTGATTATCGCTGGCGTACCTCATGGGCCCACTAAAAAACCTCTATTTGTTTGTGTTTTTTTGTCGCTTGCCATTATATCGCCAAAGACACATCCATAGCAAGCCCAATACTACCGATGTCATTTTGTACACGGTCTAGAATTTACGAGCTTTCTCCATCGTTTCCATCTGTGTACAAATGCCAAATATACGGATTGTATGTATCATTTTACTCACAGGACTAGTTTCCCCATTCTTCCGAGGTTTGGCATTTACAAACAATAATAACTAGAATTACCAAGAATGGTGCTTTAACACCAGTCATAACGTGAACGGGTTGGCATTCTACAGATTTTGTTTTGTTATATGGTAATGCTAATTAGTCCGCCTGTCTAACTTAGTTATTGAATGGATTTGGAGGTCGTTTTACAACAGCATCGTGCAATGTATAATCCAATCCATTGACTTATCACAAATGGTTTAACCTCGAAGTCACTTTTCCTTTCATTTTTTTCTCTGTAGTGCCTCGAACGCAAAATAATCCTTTACAACACATTGACCGTTCCCTCTAATATTAAGAAGTAATAGAGAAATAAATCGCGGAATGATGCCCGCCCAACCTGGAATCAAACTTTAGACATATATTTTCCAAATCTGGCGCTGTGGACCAAATTTTTCTTTTCATTTCGTACTCAAATTTAAACTAATACTTCATACTTAAGAACAATGATGTACAATGCTCTAAAAGGTTTGTTTCATTGCCTTTTGCAGCAGGACTATCTGTTTGAAATTTGTGAACACAAATGCTGGTGCCTCTGCCACATCCAAACTGCATTCGGAGGCCTACTGCAAACTTCATGGGTTATTTTACGTACGAGATACAGCTAAACTGTTACATACGTACTACCTCAAGTGGTATCTACACTGATTAAACTTGTTTTGACGGAAATTGTTGTGTTATACTAGCTTTGTTAAGAACGGAAGACGTTGCTTGTTAAATAACAGCGATTGCAAACATTAGCGAGAGCACAAATAACTAATTTGAAAGAAAGGCTAGATAACACGTTCCATGAATTTTTTTAAAGTGATATATAAGTAAATACATCGATTCATACATAAGAAAACCACAAGCATAAAATAAAAATACAAAATGAAAACAGAAAGAAAACATTTAAAAGAAATAGAAAAGAAGGAATGAAAAGCGAAAACACGAGAAAAAGAAATAGCGAAATATACTTACCAAAAATGAGCCGCAAATTCCGCGTTGGTACTAAGAACTTCTAATAAAACAATGAGACAATATTTGTAAATATTTGACTTCCTTGGCACAAAACTAATAACGCTGTACAGTACTCGTTCCAAAGTTTCATCTGGTTTTATTCAGACATAATTCATTATCGTTTTCCATGCTCGAATATTTCGATTCTGCTTTGAATGGTCAGTTCATCGCACGATCGTTTTAATCAAGTACCGCTCTCCTATCTTCAATTCATGAAAACACATCATCGATAAAATAATTTACGTTTATGTAAGTCCAATGATGCTAACAGAACAATTTCCCGACCATTGGTGCAGTAATGTCCCATGTGGTAGTGATATCTTTCATGTATGATGATTAGACGCACTGGGGAGACAAGTTATCAATGTCGCGCTGGTATTTGGAAAGTGGTATTAGTCGCACCATCGGAAAATATTCTAACGATTTACACCCTGTTCTAAACTCAAGCGTTGATCAGTTTGACTGATGTGATACAATTTCAGAACAAAGTTCATTAAAACCTAAGCATATAGCACAGATTATGAAAAATCTGGAAGCAGACCTCATAGTAACTATCTTATAGATTGAGAATCCGTCGTTTCAATTAAATTGTCTTCTATGGACAGAATGACATCACAGATTATAACGTCATATAAAAACTGGCTTATTGGTATGCTCCTGAGCCCCATTCTTAACCGCTGGAACAAGATTAAATTTGTTTTGCAGATAAAGTAAACTGTTTAACGTTTTATTTGGTAAACAATTATCTATAACTTCTGTTATGTGAAACCATCTAAACTGGTAATAAACGACTTATGGAAAATATTTGCGAAAGTGCAATCTGATACACATTGAAAGCATCACAAACAAAACAAAACTATTGTAATGTGACACATCAATGAGAGCGCTTCGCTGAGTTACTTTGCTAAATTGCTTATCTGACTATTGAAATAAGGGGAAGGTTGTTTTGAACATTCGCAAATTCTAAGCGTAAACTGTTTAGTAAAATGCTACTCTGGTAGCCAGACTATGAATTAAGTCAACATTTGTATCATGTAAAGCTAGCAAGCTGCCCCAGAGAGCATCCTCTTTACAAGCACAATTGTATAAATCAAAGTACCGAAAAGAGAGAATGCTATTCTATAATTCTTTTTATGAAAACACAGGGTTTCAATATTTCTGAAGTAAAGAAGTTGGATATGGACATTTATCTAATGATGGGCATGTTATATTCATTTTTTAAATGTAAATAACTAACAACACATAATGTATGAGATTTTTAAGCAAAACTCCCCATTTGGGCTGGTCAAGTAAAATCAGCATGTCTGTGAATCAACCGGGAGAATACCTTACATGTAAACCCAAAGTATCAACAATTTCTGGTACAATGTATTCACAGTTTTTGCAGGCAGACAGCTTATTCATTAAAACACTCATTTGTTTTTACCATCGGCACCCTAACCATAAGAACCAGACCGTTAGTATCCCAAATGAAACGTCTTTTCATAATTTCACGTCGTGGGCAAATGCTATTCTTATTTGTAACACTTCTATGTGCCTGTTCTATACAACAGAAAAAGAGATAGCTTCTAAACAACATTCTACATGAAGAGAAAATGAGCTATCGCAGTTGATTGTAACACACGTATTTCAATATTTGTGACTGTTCTAAAATCTTACACATTTATTTACTCAACTGCATTGCTTGTGTCTTACTAATTTGTATACATGTTTTATCATTGTGTGTAATGGCCAGCGGTCCTTTTCATACAATCAATTTGCAATAAATTCAAATGTTAAATCATTAAACCCTGTACGCAATTTACCAACAGAGTCTTTTGCAAAGCAAACTGCACAAATTATTGTTTCCATTGGTCTTTACTCGAACAGGTCAAATATTGATCCTAGGACTATCCAATATTCTCTCATCTGACTTGAGTATGATATACTGATAGCCATTAGATGGGTATCTTAATATCATTTTGTATTAACGTTTTATACAAAAGACACGTTACACATGACTTTAGGACCATTATTCAAAATTATCAAAGAGTAAATTAATATATTACAAATGCATCATAATCAAGAGAGAACTAACCTATAACAGATTTTCGCGGGGTCCTTTTAAATCGTCCAATCAGATTCGAGCTTTGTTTGCACACACCATTTTAGGTTTGGAAACATACGTCACCCACGCCCCTCATTCGAGCGCGAGCACTTTAAATACATAAAAAGCATAAAACATCACGGTCTTTAGATGTCCATTGGCAGGAAATGGAAACTCCCGTATGAATCAAGTTGTTTTGATGTTGACCGATCGAGTTATATCGGTATTTAGCATGAAGCAGAGATATTTATCAAAAGCTTTTATCAGAAACATTTCACCGTGGTTGCGGCGTATGAAACCATTTTTGTTTCACTTAAACTGATTGAACAATTGTGTAGCTCCCTTTAGTAACCTGTAACAGGAGAGAAAAACTAGAGACAAACTAGTCCACTACTCAGTTCTTTAACACTTAGAATGCTGGGTAATATTCTAAACATAGCTTTTTGTGTGGTGCCCTGCTTTTCTTAACCTTAAATATATACTTAATTTTGATGAGGCAAGATCCTCAAAGTAGCAAACAGGTTAGATCACAGACTAGCTGCCAATTTATTTGGCGGCTTGCCTGTGATCTTACCTGTTTCCATAATATGAAGTCGGTTCAAGGACTAGAGGGGTTAAACTTATGTTTTTACTTCAATTTTGCCACAAGCTTGAAGCTTAGTACCTTCATATTTTTTATGACTGCTCCCTGCTATAAATGAATGTTATTTAAAGGCACATTGACAGCTAATGAAGTGACAGTTGCTGATTCAAATTGAAAGCAAAGGGAGAGATCTTCCCCCTAAATAAAATCTATTGATTTTTTCATCGCACTCAGTAGATACCTTTTTGACAAAATAATGAATGTCCCATCAGGACTATATTGAGCTATAATTCAACCCTTTGTCACGTCGATCTTTAGACTTTTGCAGCAGAAGAAACAAAGTGAGTAGTTAAATTCCTGCATGGCATGGAAATATGTTACCTGACCAAATATAGAACATCATCAGACGGTAAATATGTATAAAATGTACTTGCTATATATCCGGTAACGTGGTCAAAAGGTGACGGACGTGAAAACGGGTGCTGCATGAAGACCTCATGATACACGATCACGTGACATGTGAATTTCCTCGTTTGTACGTATGAAGGTCAGACGAACCTTTATGTGAGCTTCGAAAACCTCTTAGCCCTTTACTAAACACCAATTCTTTCGAATGTCCCAAATTGAAAGAGATTGCAGACGACATTTCAAAATGTGATAAAAATGAAATATGATGTTTTGATAGTGCAGAAAACATTGTTGGAAAAAGAGAAATTGCTCGTTAGAGCACTAATTACTGATCGACTATTTCGGACGGCCTCTAGATGACCTCATATATCTATGCGAATGTTTGCATTAATTAATTACCATGAATAAAGAGTTGAAATAGTTTATTGACACATACACTTAACAGAGATTGTTGTCAAACATATATACATCATACAAATACATTAAAAATGCATAAATATTACAATACACACGTATAAATGAGAACAAAATTTTTTTTTTAGTGGAGAGAGAGAGAGAGAGAGAGAGAGAGAGAGAGAGAGGGAGGGAGGGAGGAGGGAGGAGGAGGGAGGAGGGAGGGAGGGAGGGAGGGAGGGAGGAGGAGGAGGGAGGGAGGGGGAGGGAGGGAGGGAGGGAGGGAGGGAGGGAGGAGGAGGAGGGGAGGGAGGGAGGGAGGAGGGAGGGAGGGAGGGAGGGAGGGAGGAGGGAGGGAGGAGGAGGGAGGGAGGGAGGGGAGGGAGGGAGGAGGGAGGAGGGAGGGAGGGAGGGAGGGAGGGAGGGAGGAGGAGGGAGGGAGGGAGGAGGGAGGGAGGGAGGGAGGGAGGGAGGAGGGAGGAGAGGGAGGGAGGGAGGGAGGGAGGGAGGGAGGGAGGAGGAGGGAGGGAGGGAGGGAGGGAGGAGGAGGGGGAGGGAGGAGGAGGGAGGAGGAGGGAGGGAGGAGAGGGAGGGAGGGGGAGGGAGGGAGGGAGGAGGAGAGGGAGGGAGGGAGGGAGGGAGGGAGGGAGGGAGATTCTGCCTTGCGACTTTTCAGTCATCCACATCCGGTGAGACTACTAGTTTTGATTCATGAAGCAGAATCGAGTGGGATTTATCTAAGTTGTAGGAACTTGCTTCATAATCGATGTAACATAAATAAGTTTAAACTACGAGAGAAAGAGGCATTTCACCTCCAAGCGACGACTATTTCGTTATTTTCCATCGTCATAACGAACATAAATGTCCTTCGTTTCATTCCTTCTTAATACTATTCCAATTATGATGCGAAATAGTGATGTTACTATCAACACATATTATATCTTTATTCCAATAATAATATGGAGTTGAGCTATAATTTTGGACCCGCCTACTTTTTGTATAGGGAAATGTGGTCAGTGGTAATTGACCGAAACAAAGCTTGTCAATACCAGCTGAATGGCACCAGCGTTACAGTGGTAATTGGTCTTAATTGGAGAAAGCGTTTCTACGCAGTAAATCAATTAATCAATGAAAGCAATTAATCAAAAACACGAACCATATTTGATCCAATCTATTCCGCACTGTACCAAGGGGTTATTGATACAGATAGACATTCATTTACATGTACTTAGATACGTTCATTGTTATAATGTTAACCCTGAGAATGCTGGGTAATTTTCTAAAAATAATTGTTTGTGTCATCTGCTTTCCCAAACCTTAATTTTCTGCTTATTTCTGATAAGGAAAGATACTCAGAGTAGCAAACAGGTTAGGTCACATGCCAGCCGCAAATTTACTAAGCGGCTGGCCTGGATCTTACCTATTTACAAACGCATGAATTCGGTTCCAGCACAATAAGGGTTAACATGTCAAATATGCTTGTTCACAGAAGAGAAAATTTGAAAGTCATCAAAAAATGCTATTGAAGTAATACAGTTTCTTACTGTTGTTTCAAATACAATTTAAAGAAGCTATCAAAGCACAATCAATTAAGGAAGCGTCAATACATTTAGGTATCCACAGTTTATATGCAGTAGATGTCAAAACCAATGCCACGATATCGGATGAAAAGACATGTTTAATCAATGCATACACAATTTAAAGAATTAATGACGATACAATGCTCTTTCAACGACTATTCTTCAGTGCGTATCATATGACAGAGCAGCTGTTGCGCAGTTAAAGAAATTATTCATAACGGTTTAACAAAAAAAGCCGCGACAAACGAACGCACATATGCGTGTAGACATTTCTCTCAAAGGCTCTCATTAGGTTTCCTGCGTGGTGGTTAAGTTGGCGGACTCAGAACATTGGCAAGTCACATCAGAACGAGCCCTAGCCCAGTACTTATGGACCCAGGAAAATCGTTACATAACTGCAGAATTGTTGATAATGCCTTAAACACCACACAAAACAGCTCTCATTACGAAAACATATCCGGCATATGTGGCCAATGGGGGCAGCGGGTCAAGTATCCATGAATAAGATAGATTCCATCTATGGGGTATTCTTGGTTCGCAGGGATATCAACAAGATTCCATGAAACTGAAGTCGTTTTTGTGTGTTACAACGGGAATGTGATTTACGAATATGGTACAAAATAATACAATGTGGTTTTATTTCAGTAACTAGGCCCAAGGCCGACAATACATATACATGAACATAGTGTGCAATTTAAAAAAAAAAAGAGTTTCCCAACTCTATTATCGAAGTTATAGTAGGAGCTTTCCGAATGACTGGCGTTTAAATCACCACATTGGAGAAGTATGATCTTGGAAAAGTTGCATTGAAATGTCTGGAAAGTGGTTGGGTTAAGATAACACTGTACCTAAAGTTTTAAAAGCTGTGGTTGTCTAGACCGTTGAACATTTAGGTTCACAAATAGATACTCAGCATATTCAATTCAAAAGCCACACTCTAAATAATTAAGATACACACTCTGTGTAGTCTAGTGTGCTAGCTATTAACATATACAAAGATGCTCAATGATAATTATTCAGTTCAAGTGACACTGTTGCAATCAATTCACCGTGTGTGCAACGATCATGACGATAAAGGTTGAAGTCGAAACAATTAGCCATAGAATTGCAATTACCCCGAACACTGTGTCGACAGCGCAACTCACTTCCCGCCAAGTGATCGGTTTGTTGTCACGTGATTCTGATACGCTTCCGGTTTCATCACCTACGGCATCTGCCCATCTATCAACATTGTCTTTCTGTTCGTTCCTTTGACGTAGGAATGATGTCATCAAGCTGGTCTCCCTTGAGTTCTTCTAAATGAATTGTGTTGGTTCTCTTTCTACAGTTGATACATCTTGTCATGTACTCCAACCAATTGGGCGGAGTCCGTTCCGAGTTCTTGAAGTAAATATTCAGATTTAATATGGCGATGCCGCAGATCAGAGCGCTTAGGAACAAATTGCTGATTAGAAAGTAGCATAACATGGACATTGTTTTAGACGTCTTGGAAATGTTGTTTCCAACATCGGTCAAAAACACAGAAATGACCAGCAGGACGGTTATATCGTAGGATACCCATTCCCCGGACTCGGATGGCAACCAGAAAACGAGGACGTTAAGAATCGTCGTAAACAACATGGGCAGTACGACATTGACGAGAAAATATGTTGCTCGACGGGTTATTGTTACTTCAACCGTATAATGCGCAAAGCTGTTGGCCTTCTCATTGGATCCGCTGTAAAACCATTCGTCGTTCTCTGTAAAGAACGAGAGCAGAACTTCCGGGCGTTTTGATTTTTGGAATATTTGATTTGTACAAAATCACCACGGAAGGAACGTCATATCGCACGTCTGTACGTCAAACGGGAAGTAGGTGACGTCAACGGAACATGCGGATTTAAAGACTTCGCCCGGGCTCCAATATGCTTGTCCGTTTTATACGTAACGGACGTTCATCCATTCTTGCTGGTACCCCAATGCCCTTATAGATTCCATCGAACTAGACAAAATGAAATATGGTATCATTGATGCGAAAGTCTATTGTATACGTGTTGTTGAACGAGGCTGGGTCCCATATCATTCTAGGATCGAACTATTCCAGGTTCATTATACCGATTGTCGTGAAAGTCTCGGAGATCTCGTCGAATTCCTGGATGGCGACGAGCTCAAACGTGATATTGACAACGACTGGTTTATACTGGTCCCCGACCGGTCTGATGTCTCGGTTATATCCGGTTAGAAGGGTCGTCATAAGGGTCTGTGTGTCTTCTATAGTCTGACTGAAGCATGTTGCCACAGCGACCGGTAAGAGTACAGCAATATTTCTGAGTATTTTTAGGTCAACCATTTTATCACGCGCTTTCATATACGGGATTCTGTTGAAAATTAAAAAAAAAGTTAAAAGAAGAACAAATAATACCCGCCCATTTCTCCTAATTTAAACCTTGACAAAACGATTCATTTGCAACCCTCGAACAAATAAAAGATAAATCTTGTCACTTTCAACTCATTGAAAAATAAGCTCTCGTTCCTCTTGGTATTAACCCATTCCTAATACTGGCCTCTGTCTATGGGCCAACATCGAAAAAAGTAATAGACGATAGAAATAGCACGATATAAATAATTTATATCTGGGTTATTTCATATAAACCATTGCGACAGGGGGGGTCAAGTGCACATTGGGTTACAAAATAATTTAAAATAATGATCAAGCAAATGAGCCAAAGCAAGGTATCATGACCTGTCTTTTCCATAAATACATAAATGAATTTGCGCTTGATATTCATAAACATGATCAAAAACAACGTTTTGTTCATGTTAGTTCATCAAGTTCATGGACACAGATTATGAATCCGTTTCATGGGTTCACCCAAGAGAACGAACAAATTTAATTTGATAATTCAAATTGTTCTGCTCATGTTAAGGTCGGCTGTTTCTGCCATTAGTCCTAAACAAATATTTAACACTAACAATACAAAATAACGACACAGATAAGGAGTATTTAATTACAATTGCAATTATCTATTCTTTAACTCTATAAAAATACACCAATGAGTACATATGAGCCAATATTTGTTTTATCTTTACGATTTTGAAAAGCGATCCAATTAGAGAGGAATCATAGAGACTAATTTTCATATTAAAATTCAACAACATTACAAACATATTGTTATTTTTAAATTAAAATGTAAAATGATCCTTCACCAAAACAAACATTACGTCGCTCTCAACACAAAACGTTATATCTCCTTAATCGTTATAAATGAACATTAAGTACGCTCTCATCCTTTTCCATTCAAACACGTTGCAAATTTCACAGCTTAATCAATTAAGAACAGAAACAAAATCATGTTCCTCACAGTGAAACTGAGCAGCGTTCATCTGAAAATCCTACTAATTCCAGCCACGTTTCTATGAACATAATGTTGTTTACTCGTACAATAATGAAAGTTAAATGCAATATTGAATGGTAAATAACCAGAGCGTTCGGGCAACGTCAACACAATTGACAATTAAGGGAGCCATTGGTTAAAATACAATTGCTCGGAATACTTCACTATTTTATTGTGTTATCTGAACAATAGTCAAACCATGAATTGTCGCCCGGTTGATAGATATATGGCATATGATAACTCCTTCGGGAGGAGGAGATCGATACCTTTCATGTACTGTTTTAAAAAACTATTAACATTGATCGTCACTTTTTGAGAACACGTTATATCATAGTTCAAGCGTTCAGTGCAATAATATAGTAAGTGCTTCATAAACATGAAGCACTTACTATAGTTTTGCACTGAGCCCTCGAGTTATATGTGTTTGTACGTGCGTCTTGGTATGGGAAATGAGCGCATATGTGCCTTTGTGTCTATGTGTACGACCGTATGTGCCATAAATTGGAAACAGCCAATATCATATCTTTCAATAGCTTTTATTCTGAAATAAAGATCACCGACAAACAAATCACGTTGATTTGCTGACTGCCAAAATGTCCACTCGAATTGCATGAAAAAGAAATAAATAAAATATAACGAAAATTGAGCTATCAAAATGGAAGTGAATTTAAAGTAAAACGTTCAACTCTGGTTATCATATTTGGTTGCTATGACAACACTGGATCTGGAATCTATGATAATTACTAGAGCATTGCGACATCTGAGGTTTATGTAGTACTTGTGATGTTGTTCCGCATCCTTTTTGAAAAATACTCGCTCATGAAAATCGTACACCTCTTCATTCTTAGTGAACGGCTGTTCGTTCAAAATGTTGCGACAACGTTATATAGGTATTATCACAATGCACTTAAAGTTTGAGTCGTGGACCAGTGTTATTTATATATTTTCTTTGACTAATACTTAAGTCTGTCCTAATCTGTAAGTGCAGGTAAAATTGTCAACCTTATAAATCACAAGCATTTATCGTAAACTTGAAGTGAAGCTAAAATTCTCAACCAATACATACGATTTGCATCTATCGCATACTTAAAGTGTAGCTCGAACTTGTCAACAGTCAAAAAGACACTTGTGTTTATCGTAAATTCAAACTGCAGTTAAGAGTCTCAATCGATTCAACACACATGTGTTCATCGTAAGTTAGTGCAGCTAAAAGTCTCAAACTTTACAAAGTACTTACCGTAAATTCAAAGTGCGCTTAAAAATAGCCAACCTTTGCAGACATTTTTTATCTATCGTATACTTAAAATGCAGCTTTCTTCGTAAATCTGTACAGAGCACATACATGCTAAACTGCTTAATGCATCAACCGTTACATAACACTTGCATTTCTCAGGAACTCTAGAAATCTTAACCATTACAGAATACTTGCTTTTGACGCAAACTTAACGTGCAGCTAAAATAATTAGCTAAACCATAATAGAAAACTTTCATTTATCAAGAACTCTAAAAATCTTTACCATTACAGAAAACTTGCAGTACATCTAAGCTAATGGGCACAAACATTATCGAAAACTACCACTTACCGTAAACTCAAAGTTTAGCTGAAATTCTTAACCTTTACAGAAAACTTGCATTCATCGCACACTTAGAATGCAGTTAAGCAAATGGACACAATCGTTACAGAAATATTGCTTTTATCGCAAACTTAAAGGGCAGCTAAGCTAATTGGCTTAACTATTATAGAAAACTTGCACGTACCGTAAATTCAGAGTGCAGCTAAAATTCTTAAACGTTTGAGAATACGTGGGTTTATCGTAAACTAAACATGCAGCTTAACGCCCCAAACTTTACAAAGCACTCAAATTGCAGCTGGCAGTTTCAATCGTAATAGTACATTTGTGTTTACCGTAAATTTGAAGCGACGCTATCTCCTCTATCCATGAATCATGATCAAAGCTACGTCAGTTAAAGTATATAAACGATTGATTGAATAAGCATTTGACTAACCCTTTACCAAACGCCACAATTTCGACTGTCCCAAATTGAAAGAGTTTGCAGACGAAATTTCAAAATGTGATGAAATTGATGAAAAATCTTCTGATAGGGCAGAAAACATTGTGGGAAAAGGAGAAATTGCTCGTTGTCTGCAAGAAACTGGTCAAATGTCGTTATTGTTTCGTAATGGGATTAAATGGGATTACCTGCTCCTCGAAATATCTCCGATTAATCTACTTTTTAGTGTGGGTCAAGTGCAATAGTTCCTATCAAAGTTATTGGTCTATTTACACGGTCTCTTAATGCGACCATCTCATAGATTAAGACTTTTTTTTTAAAAAAACAAAAGTGAAGTCTACGGATAAAATGACATGACACGTCTATATAGTAATATCTTGCAAATAATGTAAACTGTTCAAATGGTTTACTTGGTAAACATTGTTTTTTTTTTCCATCCCGCTACGTCAATGAATATGGCTTCTGGTTTCCAGGTTACGAAATACGAATACACTCTTATCACGTGACGCAAACAAGGTGCACCAGAAAGCAACTTCAACAAGCGAGTTTTCCATCAAAGCGCTTAAAGGCACAAACGTTTGATATGCCTTTCTTTGATATAAACTCAAATAGTCAGTAACTTAGAAACAAAGGAATTGAAAAAAGACATTGGTTTCGTGACAAAGAATGTTTGAATCACATTTAAAACGTTTACTATCTACAGAACAAAATCCTTATATTAGTTTGAGTCACGAGGCTGTATGGCGAGAGTTTCTGCGCAATCGCTATTTTTGATTGGTTAACAAATAGCAATTGATTCCATTTTGTTTCTAGACCCCCTTCGGTAGAATATTGAGAAAGTGTATGAGGAATATTTGATTGAAATTGGAATCTTGTTATCACAGTCATAATATAGCCGTAACATGGAGCTCTTAGGTTAATGTGGGTTAATGTGTTATGTCCAGAGAAGTGCAAACAACTGCCTTACATTGTGAACTGTTTATTCAGTCAATTACTTCATATTTCAATTAGCAATAGATGATAATCAATGAAAGCAAGATTCATAATATTTGATCTACTAATCAACACATTACCATACCCTCCCTTCGATTAAAAGCTATTTTATAACATTGTTTGAATTTCCTGTTCCACTGAAGGTAGGCGTTAAAATCATAAACATGGCCACCGTAGCATGGCTATTTAATGGTCCAATTATTTAATGCACGAATAGTTCATTATGCCACCTTTCTGGGTTTTTTTCTCTCTTCTCTTTTACTTAATAATCCCTTTGAATACTTTCTTGTTTAGCCGCTGAAAAAATCTTTTATATCTCGTATCAATGGAAAATTATATCGTAACATGTTGGTTTATTTTTTCAATAATTGATGTAACCATATATGACAATATAACTTAATAACATTGTTGTAAGGTGTATGGTTAGGTGTAAGGTGAGGGCTGGCCACGACCCTCTTATATACCATAGACGTGGCAAATCAAGGTTAAAGAATGTTGGTTAATGGTCTATTTATTACAAAAAGAACCCGATAAAATAAAAGGATAAGTAACAAAACACACGGTTAATTAATAAATGAGATGGGAAACATTTCCCTGAATCATGTCATTCATATAGGATCTGTTGAATTGTCAAAATATAAAGTACCAGCACGTGATAACCAAACAACATATCTGATAAAGTTTTATCTAAAATAACATGTAAATGTCATTTTGGCAGCCGGAGGAAATTCTTATAACCGAGCAGGCTCTCCTTTTTCTATTGTGATTTCTGAAGTATTTTCCTGATTGTGTGCTTAAACCAATGTATTCTTGAAGGAAAATGTCAATTTCTGACTGGATTGAATGGACCTATATATAATAACTTATCCATTTAACGGTATTTTTTTAATAAAACCCTTTCCTGTTCGCCTATGTAATCTAGATTGACAATGTAAAGTTGAATATGTTTGCGGACCGGATAGCTCAGTCGAAGGAGTGTTCACGATGTTGTGGTGGTTCCGGGTTTGAGTCCCGGTCTACCAACATGCCCCCCCCCCCCCTTTGGTTACATTGACGCGCAAAGTAATGGTTCACAAGAGCTACTAGAAAACAAAATGGCGATGCAATTAAAATACTCCAATATGCTGATAAATCTTGATCTTGTTGGAAAAAGTAGTAAATACACATCAAAGATCAAGAGCATTACACACACCCCTTTAGAAAGAAGATGTGGACCTTATGTTTGATCATCATCTAACACGTTAAAGCCGTTTAAAGAGGCTTTTTATGGGCCCAATTCTGAAATTAAGACATAAAGGTTTAACACGTAATACAACAGATGCACCGTCCCTTCTAAGTCGCATGTACTTTTTAAAACAATTTCCCAATAACTCCCAACATATCTTTATTATATTGCGATCAATTAATGATTCGTTATTTGTCCAATCGATCATGTGTCGAACTGTTTACTCTTATTTCGAGAGAAAATGGATCACCGGGGGTCATTATCTTAATGGAAATGTATAATAAAGCATCAATCTTGAATACTATCGCCATATTAACATCGACCACATCAGCGCCATAATCATAGTCCAAATCGCCATGTTGTCCTCCTCCTCCTCCTCCTCCTCCTCCTCCTCCTCCTCCTCCTCCTCCTCCTCCTCCTCCTCCTCCTCCTCCTCCTCCTCCTCCTCCTCCTCCTCCTCCTCCTCCTACTCCTCCTCCTCCTCTTCCTCTTTTCCTTTTCTTCCTCCTCCTCCTCCTCCTCTTTCTTCTCCTCCTCTCTTCCTCCTCATCATCTACTACATCCTCCTCCTCTTCCTCCGCATGCTTTTCCACATCATCATCATCATCATCATCATCATCATCATCATCATCATCATCATCATCATCATCATCATCATCATCATCATCATCATCATCATCATCATCATCATCATCATCATCATCATCATCATCATCATCATCATCATCATCATCATCATCATCATCATCATCATCATCATCATCATCATCATCATCATCATCATCATCATCATCATCATCATCATCATCATCACCACCACCACATTTATCGTGCTAGCAATAGCCTTTGAGACCAGTTATCTGGACTAATGATGATCATCAACATAATCAGTATCGTCGTCTAGCTCTACTTTCTCCTTTTCCTCATCCTTACCAAGCTACCATTAAGCAAGAGACGTTTTGAACTACAATATTTAGGCCGTGGTCTTGGTCCTCCCTCAAGTGCCCTAGGCCCCAGGCTATACAATTTTGTGACTGGTACTTTCAGAACTTTGATTTTGGGTGACAGCTGCAAGCGCCTCGCAAACTATGATGATCTAACAGCAATGGCGGCGATCGACCGGTTTCAGTTTCTCCTTGAAGAGACATTGAAGTATTTCTCCGGTTTACGTGACGGGTTTGCCGTTGTCGGTGGATTTTATGCTGGCAAACGAACACTAGGTATCGCGTCAACATTTTGCAATGCCATTTACATCCATATATGCAGCAGGATTTCGATACACACCAATTTAACAGAGAGGTTTGGAAAATGGGCAGGTAAGCTGATGTAATTTTAGTCTAGATAACTATAATTTTTCACGAACATTTAGATGTTAAGATTAATATATATAGGTGCTACCTATTGACGAAAAAAACCAGTGAACTATCTTTGGTTGGTTATCACTTGTTGATAGACAGAAATACTGAAAACCAGTTTTGCCATACAAATTCCAAAATGGACAAGCACCTAATCATTCATGACAAATGTTCCCCTCAATTGCAGAGAACAGAACACTTTATCCGTTACGAAATACTAATGATATTTATTCATTGAACGACGAGCTGAACTAGTTGCTAACTTGTTTATCCCATCTTCTGTCGCTCGACCTACGAAATGAAATAAAAATGATCCCATCTCTTTTCATGTTTTAATTGCAATTTCTCGCTCAATAACCACAGCATTATATCATAGGTTGGCGGAGATTCTTGGTTACGCATGCTCGACTAGAAATAACTTAAGTAATTTCCATGCAGATATTTCTGCAAACCATATTTCTGATAAGATTAATTGTGACTTTTGACTCTATGAAGTGGATGCAGAAAATCTATATTCCCTATAAGAACCAAATAAAATACTCAAAGGTTGTCAATATTTCTCATCTATCTGCGTCTCTATCCCTTTCAACCTTCTCAACTTGAATATGCTATTAATTGGAAACCAACGTCTATGTTTCAAGTCAAACCATTGAAATCTTCCTAGCGGTCTAACCTTTTATCAAGGGATCACAAATTATTATCCTAGAATACATTAGTGTTGATCTTTTTATATGCAAATATCCTGCTTTGTCAAGCTTTCTAAACCACTAAACCAGTTGCCTAATAAATTTACTTTGTTTAAAGTAATGAATCGCTAAAAACTGGCTTTAAAATAAACTATCAATCAATCTAAAGCAAATCTGAACTCAAAGGGTATTTCTTAAGTTACGGAAATGTCCAATTAGTTACGATCAATTTAATCAAATTTCCGTGAATCCAATCTACTAGGCGCTTTTTGTGTTAAAACATGTGTCTATATTTTTATACCCGATCACATCTGGGTCACTGTAATGTGTTCCTTCAAATCTCACACAGACTCTCGCTAAAATGTGAGTGAAAAAATGCCTATTTCTTTGGAAAATATTTCTTTTGTTTGGTTTCCTATCCAACACCGAAAAGGCTTTTTTTAAAAAAGAAAACTGATATTGAGTAAAGCAAAAACTAAACCATCGAGCGTTTCGGCTGTGGGTGACGTAACTTGCGTGCTGGTGACGTTCATGTGAACGCACATGTGATTTCGCGCTGCATGGAGAGGCAAATGACTCAACCTGACGCTTTTTTTGTTGAAAGCAAGCGTCTTCTTAATCTTTATTGATCACATTCAAAATGGCGGACTCGAAAAATAACAAAATGGCGCCGCCCTTGAGTGGGACATTCAGCTCAGGTTGTATGGTAAAGAATTGAAATCTATATTTTCCTATTTTCTTATTATTCGCGATCACACGCATTACCTATGAACGAAAAAAACATTTAATGTTTTGTTTGTATCATACAATTTACTTAAAAGTCAATGCAAAGTAAGTGTACGGTTCTGCTCATCTGGCTGATAAATGTAGTCGGATGGTAAATGTGAACCATCAATAATTTAATCTAAATATCGAAAATTGAAAAGAACCAGCATTTGTGTCATTTTTTTGGTTTACATGTTTTTGTAAATGTTCAAGAGAGAGGAGAAGTGCTTTGGGGAAAGAAAGGATTGAACCCACAAATCAAATGACTTATTTTTAGGATAGTGCTCTGCTAATTGAGCTAATTGGATGGATTTGTCTTGCTCACTAGTCAGTCTAATGAAACATGAAGATTGCTTTTTAGTTTCTGATGGAGCAATCTAGTGTCAAAATTTCGAAAGACCAAAATTGTGTGGGACTTTTGAAAATCAATTTTCTGATTTAAAGCACAAAATGGCCATTCAAAGTCAATTGATAAGTCGAGATATGTAAAATGCACTTACATACCACCAAACAATGTCATTAATTACCGTTTAACAATTAGAAAAAGGCTTTATAGGTTATTCACATTCCAGTGCGCATGCGCTGTGAAAATTTTTTTTGAGCAAAAAATGGTCACTTAGTGTAATAAAATTATTCTTACAAAGTAAATATGCAGAACGCAGACATGTTGTGCATGGATTGATTAAAAAAGGATTAATTCACAACTGTGTTTGATTGGGATTCAAGAGGAACTTTTTCTGTTGGTTAACTTGCGCCCACATCTTCTTAAGCTCTGCTATTTCAGTTGTAACGGGTGGCAGTGAGGGAATTGGTTTTGCATATAGTAAAGAACTTGCTAAAAGAGGTCTTAATATTGTCCTTATCAGTCGAAGCAAAGACAAATTGAAGAAAGCAGCCAATCTACTTGGTAAGTACAAGCAAGACTTTCTATCTTTGATATATTTCTGTAAAGTGGGATGTCCAACTTTTATTGTTTCAGTTGTTACAGGCAGCAGTGAAGGTATTGGTCGAGCTTATGCAAGAGAACTTGCTCGTCGAGGATTCAACCTAGTGCTCATAAGCAAACCAGAAAATAGGTTGTATAAAGCTGGGAAGCAAATAGGTATCAAAGTGTTGTAAATTGAAATATATGCAATTATGAATAATACACAAGCATATTCATTATATCAATTAATAAGGGTTACTTGAATCACCAAACTACCATAACACCACCGAAACACCGGAATAACCGTTTTCAATCATAGTAACACCGAAACACCCTTTGGTTACAGAGGAATACCCTTTGTATTGACTTTCTCCGATTACGCAAATTCATTGAAGCTTTTGATGTATAAGCAAATTCATTTTCTCGTTGATTCAACTCGATTTTGATGATGTTAGCTGAATCTTTGATAAGAAAGAAAATTATTGTCTATTCAATATTAGAATAAAAGCGGCATTGGCTTTTGTCGTTCAGAATTCAATTTAAAATGAAAGCCGCCTTTAATTCGCCAATTAAGGTAAGACCACTCAGCTTGATATACATCTTACATTCTTTTATGTACACTATAAGTAAGGAAATAGGTATTTTAATAAAATATGATAACTCTCGTTAGCCTATATCTCAGGGATATTCTGGTGTTTCGGTGGTATAACGGTATTTCGGTGAATCATGTTCTCAGAAGCAGAGCTTATTATTGGATTATTATTGTAATTTCTGTTTTCTTTATGCTTCAGTTACATTGTGCAAGTTTTCTTTTAAGTATTCTTTCTATCATGTGAACTACCCTTCCTACTGCTTTATTATTTGCTTAATATGTTTTTAACCAGCTCCTTGACATATATTTGTATGATGCATCTGCAGAATAACGTTTATAAACCATTTGGGCGGCTTGATAGACTTCTAACATGAGCACTTTCTCAGTTTGTTGAAAAGGTTTTTGCACATTTTAAATGGACTATCTCACAGACTTAAATTTTAACTTTTAAAATTAAATTCTTTTCTACCAACAACATAGATTTCTACAGTAACATAAGACTAGTTTATTGCCACCAATGACCATTCCAACCCCCTTTACAACTTCACAGAAAGATGTGTATCATTGATATTGTAGATATTGCAAAGTTTTTATACAGGTTTATTCTGTAAACAACAAGCTAAACTAAGAATAATAGGTGCTACTTTGAGAAACTATCTTCATGTAGGTCTTTTGAAGTATTTAACCGCTGTTGTCATGTGACTTAAGCATGGTGCTCGAGAAGGAATTCCTGTGTTTATTTATAAATCTGTTTTCCATAGAAGCACTGATAGGCCCAAAGGCTAACACCATGATATTTAACAAAATTACTGGGTTTTAGCAATCTAGAAGTAAAGAAGTTGAAAATGATTTTAAGTTTAGTAGAATGATTGTTAATTTCAAATTTTCAACATTTATTACTCCCAGACCACAAATCTCTGCGTTATTGCCTTTAAGCTATCGATTTTGGAAATCACAAAAATAGAACAAGGATGGTGTTTCAAAGATTTAGTAACTTTCATTGACATAACTATCCAAGAATAAATTGCTATGCGAGATCCTAGCAGACAATCTTTGATCTCATTGTAGTAAAGGTAGAAATGTTCATATTTGTAATTTTCTGAAAGCATTTTTAACTAAGGAGAGTAATATTAATCCCAGTTTTATAACTTTATTTTGTTTTGGAGAAATGTTTCCAATTAGCCATTAGCTAACTTTGTAATCTGTTCAATTACTTATAACATTCTGCTTTTGTATTTGTTTATAGCAATAGTTGTTTGATGTCCATTACTAATTGACTTGTCTTTACACATTTGCTGGAGAATAGTTTAGAAACCATTATACGAAAATGAGAAGTAAGGAAATTGATGCGATTTCTAAATTGCATTAATGATTTTTGTTTTACTTGGGAAAAAGATATCACTCACATTTTACGAATAACAATGCTTGCTGATAACAAATTGGTCCTGTCAGAAAAGCAAGATTGATGAAAATATTGAGATTCAAAGCTGAACAAATTAATGTAAAGAGAGGAGAAGCATCCTGTTCAGGGGTCTACATCATCAGTGATGATAGACCCCTGTATTACAAGGCATCACAGCGTGATATGGCTTTTTGTGTACCTATGCACTACATTACAGTAGACATATGCTCAAGGAAATAGTTTTTTAAGTATAGCCCCAAGAATTGATTGTGAAATAGAGAACCAAGACTACAAAAGTGAAATTAATAAAAACTTTATATTTATGGAAGTTCTCTGGAGTGTTCAATTATTTAGATAATCTAGACAGCTTTGTAATAAAAGGTGCCTTTTCTCATCATGTGTTTAAAAACCATTTATCACAAAATATCTACCAGAGCATCATGCCTATCTTTAGGCCTTTTTTGTACTGGTATTCGTTTCTCTCATTTCCTCTTGTCAGAATAATAAATAATTGTAAAATTGAAACATCATCTATTTTTATTCATGACTAAACTTCATCAATGATTTTGATATCTTTTAACCCTACAAATATTTTCTGGATAGTAAATATGTTATTTATAACTTCTTACAGAGGCAGAGTTCAATGTCGAAACATGCTGTGTTCCTGTAGACTTTTCTCTGGGCAGGGAAACCTATAGTTTAATCAGAGACAGTATTCAGAACAAAGAGATTGGAGTTTTAGGTAAGCTTAACCCTATAGTACAATCAGAGACAGTATTCAGAACAAAGAGATTGGAGTTTTAGGTAAGGTAAATCCTATAGTACAATCACAGACAGCTTTCAGAACAAAGAGATTGGAGTTTTAGGTAAGGTAAATCATATAGTACAATCACAGACAGTATTCAGAACAAAGAGATTGGAGTTTTAGGTAAGGTAAATCCTATAGTACAATCAGTGACAGTATTCAGAACAAAGAGATTGGAGTTTTAGGTAAGGTAAATCCTATAGTACAATCAGAGACAGTATTCAGGACAAAGAGATTGGAGTTTTAGGTAAGGTAAATCCTATAGTACAATCAGAGACAGTATTCAGGACAAAGAGATTGGAGTTTTAGGTTAGTTAAATCATATAGTAAAATTCGAAACAGAATGCACAGGGAGTATTGCCTTAAAAGCATACTTGCACTCGGGTAAAATGAGTAATAGATCATGATAGAATATGTTGAAACATAGCAAAACACCACAGGATCATAACAATATCGACTTCACTATTTATTATCTATGTTTCAAAGGGTTGTTTAACAAATTATGTACCCACCAATTTAACTTCATTATTTACATTCGAGTAACATCTTAAATGGCAAGAAGCACTAGGATTAATGAGTGGCGATCATCTTGTTAGAAAAATCATGTGAAACACATAAAAAATACGATTATTTATCCAATACTAACAACGCGAACATTAGAAATGGATATTTTCATTGGTTCGCCAATGTTTCCCGGCTGACCTTGTTTTATGGCTTATTGTAAACAAACCTTGTCATGGATATTCATATTCACTCTTTTAAAAGCATATGTGAACATACTTTTAAGCTAATTGTCAATTATTATAAAACTTTCACAATTTAAGTTTAAATGAGTGCAAGTATGGCTTCAACCAAACCTGACACATATTCCTGTATGGGGGATTCAATAAATCTTTAATTTGCACACCAAATACTTCTATTCTCTGTCTTTCAGCTAAAATGCATTGAGTCAGTTTTTTGCTTTGTTTCCTACATTGTTTGTAAATATGCTATTCTACATGCCGCTGTGTGTTTTATTTCAGTGAACAATGTTGGAGTGATGTACGACTACCCCCAAATGTTTTTAGATGTTCCAGAAGAGGTTAGTTAAATTGTTAAATAAAACAAATTAATGATTATTCAATTCTTTTCAATGAGAGAAAAAAAAACAATAATCTAAGTTTATATGATACAATTGGCAGTGAAACTGTTCACCAATTATTTACCATTAGCCTGTGATATGACACAGCATTAATTATTTCATGCAACCTGCGAACGTTTGAAACACACACTTGAACAGTGAGGGTTCCTTTTTTTGTGAGGGATGTTTTTATGATATTACATGATTATGATAAATTGGAGTAACTTGGACTTAATAAATGAGATGCCCAATCAAAGTTTTAGTTAAAGGTATTTTCATTCTTAAATTTTTTTAATTAATTATGTCATTTTAGATATTAACTATGTACATGTTATATGTAATTTTTATATTGTCATAATTTTAGAATTGTATAATTGATTTGAAATAAATCTTTAATCTTATTCATCAAATTGTAGAAAATAAGATCTTCAAAAGGATAACCAACAATAACATATTTTGGATTCTTTGTGGTATTTTGTGTCTGGCTGTCTGCAAATTATTACACAAAAATGCTGTCTTATTATAATCACTTTGAACTTTTTATAAACTTTATTTCAGAGGTTATGGCAGATAGTTAATATAAATGTAGCAGCAGCAACAATGGTATGTATATATCTATGTCATCTGATCTGACTTGTTTTGGTTGGTAGAATATGGTTCCAACACCATTTTCAACAGTATCTCAGTCACATCACAGCAGCCTACACACTTATCCACGCTCTTAGTAACTCTTCATCAGCATTCCACAATTATCTTTCCTAAATGGTGACTACTTTTCCACATGATCATAATTTTTCAGTGGTAAGAGATGAATGAATCATGTTGCTTTGACTTAAACATAAAGGCCAGAAAGATTGGCCAAGCTGAGTCTTGATTTTAGGAATTTTTGTATTCTAAATTGGACATACTGATTGTTGATTTGTTTGTGTTAATTGTAGCCATGTGTTACTTCTCATTGTATGATAGGATAAACATTGTTGGAAAAGGAGAAATTACTCGTCACAAGCAATTTTTCCTTTTCCCACAATATTTTCAAGAGTCATCTGCAACAAAGTGGTTAAATGTCGTTATTGTTTGGTAATGGATTAAAGCTTAATTTATTCTCTTGTCGCAGTGATTTATAAAGTCCTCTACAGCATGTGTGGTAAAGTGAGGTATTATGAAGTAAGGGGCTTATCATCTCCTTCATGTATACACATTTTAAGTTTAGACTTATTAATATCACATCTATTGTGACGGAAGCTTGAAGCTTATCAAATTCAACCTCAATGAAAGCTTTCTGGATACTACACCCATACTCATGCCAACTTTAGGGTTAGTCCTGGCAATTTTCACCTCGCCAAACGGGGGATTCGAATCCGGAACCTTCAGTACAACAGGCAGACACTATACCACTGCACTACTGTTGCCCACATACACATTTTAATGCACATGCAGTTCAATAATTTAGAAAAAGATAAGACAAAAGAAGATATTGATTATAGAATTCACTTTCTTACTGTCATATCAAAGGGAATTATATGAAAAGTATTTTTATCCTGTCACTAGTGCCATTTTGGGACCGATAACTAGGTGCCGTATAACATTTGTGATATCTGGCACTAACCATGTAACACATGCACGTGACGAAGCATGACGTCATAAGAGCACAATGACGTCATGTTTACACCATTCTCTACTGATTTTTTCGTTTTTTCTCATGTTTTATTTACATCTTGTTTTATTTACATCTTGTTTTTTTTTTTAAAGAATACATAAAGGTAACAGGATAAATAGAATAGATGGTTTGTGTCTTTGAATTGGAAAAGTTATCGGGCTCGGCTTCGGATTATTATCCGTTTTGCCTTCGGCTTACCGGATAATATTCCTAAGCCTTGCCCGATAACATTTCCGATTTACGACACCAACCATCTATTCTCTATATAATGAGAATTGGTCAATCAGGGATGTCCCGTTGAGTGAGTTATATGGGTTCACATGTATTTTCTAACAGCCAATCTTGATGTTGTTTCTCTTTTTATATTTGTAGATGACCCATATGATATTACCACAGATGGTTGAGAGGTAAGACATCAATAGAAAGTATTAGAAAACCATTAAATTAACCCTTAGAATGCTGGGTAATTTTCTAAAAATATATGTTTGTGTCATCTGTTTTCCATAACCTTAGATATCTGCTTAATTTTGACGAGAAATGATACTCAGAGTAGCAAACAGGTCAGATCACAGGTCATTCGCTTATTTACCTGCACAACTTAAACATGAAAGCCAATGAGAAATAACCTGGAGAAGCCAGTTTAATTATTCAGATTGCCTGATTCTCTTCCTGGTCATGTAATACACAAATATTTGAACCCACCAATCAGAATTTGTTATTTTAAATATGTAAACAAACAGGTTGTTGATAAACATGATTGTATTGGAGACATCTATATTTCAAGCACAAAATAACTTATATTAAAGGAGTTTATTAAGTAGGGTCTCACAGAATTTATAAATTAATTTTCATGGCTTTTATGAACATGATAAAAGAACTCCATATATTTCAATAAGAATATAATGTAGTCATATCCTTTCATGTGCCTTTAAGTAGAATAATCTAATGTTTTACAGAGGGAAAGGAGCCGTTGTCATGGTATCATCAGGTGCCTGTTCTCACATCACTCCATTGATGACTGTCTACGCAGGGACCAAGGTGAGTTTGTTGGGCTTAGTTTACTGTAACAACAAATGGCTTGGTCCAATACACCGAATGTATTTGATTGGTTATTGTGCATATTCTAGTGTAGGTGCATTGAATTCATGAGTTATTAAGGGCCTTGCACTTAATGTGATGGTCTTAAAACTTGGTGGGCCTGGGTTCGAACCCTACTGATAGGTGCGTCTCCTTGCAGGACTTTTCAGAGCCTTAGCCTAGTACTGGAAAATTCAGGAAAGCTGTAACATAGGTGAAAAAATTGTTGACACAGTAATTATACCCAATATTAACAAATATGAGTGATTTAGGCAGCAGGGGATGTAAAAGCAGACTAACACAAATATCCATAAAGAAATGTAATTTTGTATCTTTCATCATTTGTGAAACACATTTTTGCAACTTGCATTAATCACTCTAGATTTTACCTCTTTTATATGTAAACATTTCTTGCACTTTATTTAGATAAATGATAAAATCACAAGGTGGACCCTAATACTCACAGGAATCAAACCTATAAGACTCTTATCTCTAAGCTAGCAGTCTTTGTCACTTTTGACCTTCTCGGAACGTATACAGAACCTTATGCACTGTTATAGAGAACATGTTGGTATATAGACATCACAACTGATCAGCCTTTGTCATGACCACTGTCCTCCACGTAAAATATGATCCTTCCATTACAGAGTTTCCTGGACTACTTTGCCAGAGCGTTGGCGTATGAATACAAAGACACGGGAATTGTGATACAGTCACTGATGCCACTTTACGTGAACACAAAAATGACAAGTTATAGTAAATCCCTCACCAGCCATAGTTTGATGGTTCCTGCTGCAGAGGTCTACGCACAACAAGCTGTTGCCACACTGGGATATAGTGCTAGGACAACAGGTTATTTACCACACACTTTTCTGGTAAGTGGAGCTTTTTCTAAATTAGGGAAGGTTACTGCCAGGGACATGTCTGGGCTTACTGCATACATTTGTTATCAAATCCTTTTATTGTAAGATCGTCGATATGAATGTTGGTATATTTGGTCTACTTACTTTTACATTTTGTTTTCATGAAATCAAGTCTAAACTGATGGAAAATAGTGTGATCCTAGAGATATAATCATGTATAAGCAATGTATTTCATAGCTTTTTATTTCATGAAATAGGGATAAAGTAGCACAAGATTGCAAAGAAAAATTTCGGGCAGCATGCCTGTGACCCCCTTGTTCAAGTGTGTAATCCTCAAATAGCCTCAGCCACATGCATGACTGCTTGTTAATATTTCTAGTGAGTCAAAAGTTCAGTATAAGCGAATGTTACTAACACTTGGAAGATATTGTTTGAGTGTGATAAAACGTTGTTAGGAAATACACAAATATATTTGACTTTTCTTTCAAGGTATGCTTTTGACTTATTTTGCTTTCATCATTGTCTAAAAACAGTTTGATGCTGGAATATTGTCTAGTAAAAAAGTGACTTGCTTGACAAATGCTATGAAAACATTTTCATCTGTTTCAGACATGGCTTGGTAATTTGGTTCCTGAGAACATGTGGATGTGGGGTGCTACACGTTTGAATAATGCTTTACGTCGGCAGGCATTAGAGAGACTCGGTCACAAACCTGGAATACCATCATCTGACAGCATGAACAATATAGCCGACCAAAGTGCCAAATCATGACAGTGATATAAGTTGCTTGGTTAAATATTGGGAAAGTAGTATGCAGCCTTGAAAGAGTATGTTGCAGTTCTGATGAAGCAAAACCAGGAACATTGATATGTGCAATTACCACTAACATGTGACAGAAATGGTGTTGTTAGTTGTGTAAGATCTTACTCCGACCAACAGTTCAATATGAAGGGAAAGGTCAACACATACATTGCAGTATATGCTGTGGCCAAGTTCCTCATTTTTTCATATTTAATGTGTTTTTACTCTTTACCAAATGCAAAATTTTGGACTGTCCCAAATTGAAAGAGTTTGCAGACGACATTTGAAAATGTGGTGTAATTGGAAAATAATCTCCTGATAGGGCATAAAACATTGTGGTAAAAGGAGAAATTGCTCGTCACAACCAATTTCTCCTTTTCCCACAATGTTTTCCAGAGTCATTTGCAACAAAGTGGTTAAATTTCGTTATTGTTTGGTAATGGGTTAATGCACCTCTAGTGGGTTAATGCGCCTGTAGCAAACAAATCACGAAACCACCATGACAAAGGGTGAAATCACTCAACATGAACAAATTCTCCTTTTGTCACAATTCTTCTACAAATAACTCATGAAAATATCGAATTTGTCATACTTTTTGATTGACCATCATCATATTTGGAACTGTTACAAATTCAATCAATTGATATGAAATGTGGAAGGTGATTCACAATTTCACAAAAGAAGTCAGGTCATTTTAGACTTCTCTTTCATTTACATGTGTTTTGTAAGACCCGTCTTGAAGTCTATAGTTTTAAGTAATTCATTTTTAAAACAATCGTTAATGCTTCCTGAATACATTACCATCCCTTGCTCAGAATGTGGATTTCAAACAAGGTGCAAGGCAGGCCTGTTGCTAACTGAAAATGAACGCCTGGAATTTGTGTTCTGATACTCTACCTCATGTCGAATATCCCCCTCAGAAGTTTTCAGAAAAAATTGTTACATGAGGAACAAGCAACATCCCAATTGTACAAATTTCTTAACCATTAAGCAGTTCTCACAAGGTATATTTGCTGTTAATTTGGACCAACAATAAAGAGCGGTATAAGGGAATGAGTTAATATAGTGCCATGCAAGTTTCCCAAAACAGAGAAAGGATCAAAAGTTGAAGAATATATGTGCAATCTATTGTCTCTGTTAAGATAATGAATTTTGTGAATACTTTGTTTTTGTATTTTTTGTGCTTAATTTGTAAACAAAAATAAAGAATCAAGATAATTCATAATTGTTATCATTTTTAATAACATTTATAAGGCAAATCATTACATACAAATACAATAATTATGACCACTCCTTTATTGATACAGCCAACATTTATGTCCTCTTTGCAGCATATGAAAGCGAACAAAATGTTATGATAAACAAATTCTCCATTTGATACGAGTTCCATGTGTATTGAACTGTACAACTTTATGAATATTTTTACAACTTGGGTATCTTTTTATTTGTTGTCTGCTACAATAAAAACATGGTCAGATCAAAGATCGTGCCAAAATGCTATCTGTAATTTTAGTATCACTCTGTCCCCAGATGCCAATCCCAATATGAGATGACTGAACATGGCAATGTGTTTCTCTTATCAGAACGGATTTTAAAGGTGCTTTTTCACAAATGAGACAGTTCACAAGTCAAATTAAATGTCATTGAAACAATAGTTTTTGTATCGAGGTATATTTGATGAAAATTATCTAATGAACCTGATTCAGAAAATGCCAATATATCTTTGTATGTAGAGCCGTTATGTGATGTATTTCAAATCCACTACTCACTTTTGGATCAAAATATATTTTTATTGGTTGTAGATATGAACTGATTTTACTTCCAATGACTATACACCGGTCTTTCTGATGCAACAGTTCACCTGTGTAACAGAATTGAATAATTAAAAAAAATATTTTCCTTCTTTCCTCAAACCTGTGAACATCGAAATAAAAGAACAATTTGCAAGTGAAGCCAAAATACGTTATCACACAGATTTAAGATCAAACGAACCCTTTTCACACCGATGCAAGAGCAAGTTACTAATTTGCTTTGCATAATCATATAGAATCAAATTAGGCATTTCAAATTTCCCCAACTGATGAAAGTACTTGTGTTCTGGAAACATGAATAGGTGATTTGCTCCACAAAGTAATACTGTAGACAGAATGTGCGCGTTTTATTATAATTCCCACTCCTGATTTTATTAGTTGTATTCTTTAACATCTGGTGAATTACTGCATACATGGAAATAGTAATGCTGTCAATATAAAGTTTTGCATTTAAGAACAATTTACGTGTTTGGAATCTTTAACGATTCGAAAATGTCCCTTACTTCTGTAGTATACTGTTTGTAAACACTGGTATAATAATTAGCTAGACTTTCGAAGTATGCGTTAGCTTCTTTACCAACATTGTCCACAGTGGATTCAAATATCACTTTCCCTCGTTCAAACGTCTCGGATAAACGCGCATATGCACTTTCAAATTTACTTTTAATTAGTACTCTCGCGTTCAACAAAGGCTTTACTACATAATGATTGATACCACTTTTGCAATATGTCCACAAAGCTTCTACACGATCCAGAGCGGATTTGAAAAGCTCACGTGACTTCCTGTACACAGTAACTGTAACGGAAGTTGTGATGTCCTTCACACGCTGATAGGTTTTCAGTAACACTTGTTTGCCTTGCTCAGCGATACTCTTTGCACCCCTTATAACCGTTACTCTTATTTGCTTCAACGATAGCTTCGCCTTACCTTTAGAGATATTCCTATTATGGATGTACTCGGTTATTTCTTTCCTCGGGTTGGGGTATGTGTTATTTGAAGTTAGATCTATGATGTGTCGAATGGAGGACCTTTTGACAGTAGTTGGTTCATACCAAGATGAAGTTGTAGCAGATGTGTTGAGTGTGTTGACGTTTATTTCAGCTGGTGTTACTCTACCATTGTCTACTCCAATTGTAATTGCAGGGGTTCTAATGTATGGAAGAACAGAGGTTTTCGTTTTAAGGTCTGGTGTAGATGATGTAGAATTTAGATCAGGTTCGCTGGGTTTGAATGTTGTATTTATGTCTTTTTTAAGACCACCGACTTCGTTTGCTACAGATTTTTCAAGCCCTGATATAGTTGTACTAGCTGGATCAATAATACCTGGTTCTCCTGGACGATCCGTTGTGTTTGATAAATTATCACGATTTAGTGATGTGCTTGGTGTTGATGTCACTTCATTTGAATATGTTATTGGTATAAAGGATGTTTCTTTACGTGGCATGCTTGTAGGCATTCCTGGTGAAGTTCTGCTTACATTAACATCAATAGGTGTATTTGAACCAGAATGATTACTGACACTTGAATGGTTTGTAGTTGTTGGTGGTGGTGTTGGTGATGTGAATAATTCCTTTACAATACTCACAAAACCACCAAACCAGTCTTCATAAATTGGTTCAAGCGTTTGTGCTATATAAGAGCTTGTAGTAGGACCCAATTCAAGTGAAGAGCCGTCATCTGTAATAGTGTCTGTTAACGGTCCCGAAGTGATATTTGACACGGCAATCACTGTAGAATCTGTGTTTGTACTGTTCATAGGTTCCTCTTGGTGTGACATATTGTCAGGTATTGTTGGAGTCTTTGATTCAAGCGTTGTCGTGTTTGGCAGCGAATACGTTGTTAATTCATGTTGACCCCCTATTGTTACGGTGCGACTTGAATCTGCGTTTGTAAATCGAACCTTTGTAGTAGTGTTGGTTTTAAATAGACCCATCGAAGGTGTTGTACTTTGGGTTGAAGGATGTTTAGCATGCGCTGAAGTGGTTCCCTCGTCCGTTTCCAGTGTCGATTTGAGGGTGGTTTCTTTTGACCACAAGTTAGGGTCTACGATTATATCAGTTGTTGAACTTGGGGGTTGGCGAGTTGTGATTCGTGACCTGTCAGTTGGCATCTGTTGTATTCCCTCAGAGGATATTTGTGTATTGGATTTTAAAGATTCAGTTGTTGTCTGAGTTTGTGTTGTATTCTGTATATATTCTTCGGTGGTTACATTATCAAATTCCCCAATGTCCTCTTTATATAAATTGCTGTATTCCACTTTCGCGGTTCTAAATACCTCCGTAAAGAAGTTGATTTTGATTTTAGTTTGTTGACGTGACGATGTCGATTCTTGCATGTTTTGTGTAGTTGTATGTGATGATGAGACTTTTGATAAGGCATTTGGCGTTTTGTATGTTGAAGGTTTTTTGTCAGCACGGATTTTGGTTGTAAGAGGTATTGGCGAGGTTTCAGCTGTCATCGTATCGTTTTTATCAGTTAATAGTGGATCTGTTGCCATGCTCACCGATGCGACATTGTCCTTCGAAGTTGTAACATTGTGTTTTTGACTGCCTAAACCAGTTTGATGGCCTGGAGTTGTGATTAAATCTGTCTGTTTGCCGGTTGTTGTTAAATGAGGAGATTTAGTGGATACACCTTTCGAGGTAAACGCATCGTTAACCTTATTATTTTCGTCTGGTTGTGTATTTGATGAATGGTCTGTTAGATACTTGATTGTAGTTGTTGGTGCTGTTTCTAGTGATCTCGTGATTGGTTCTTCTTGTGGCAAATCAGTTGAAGATGGTTGCATAGTTAATGCAGGTGGAACACTTGTCGCCGAAGAAGTTGAAACTTGAAAATTATCGGTTGGAAATGCATCTGATTTGATTGACTGGGTCTCCATTTTTGTTGTGGAAACGATATTTGATAGATCATATGAACTGCTTTGGTGTGTGTCTGTATGATGATCTTGTATAGAAGTTGTCCTCTCTACAGATGTGAAAGATTTATTAACTAATTCTTCTGGCGATGATGTGGATAAATTGTTATACGAAAGAAGCATTCCAAGGACTGGTGTTATTTCATTACTACCTGATACAGCATCTGTTCTGTTGGATCCACTAGAAGTGACCGAAACAGGAGGCAGTGTGGTAGTTGGCTTATTTTTCTCTTCAATGCTGTGTGAGATTCCCTCTCTTGGAAATGTTGATGTTGTATTAGATTGCACTTGAAAGGTAGTCGACTTGGTTGTTTCGTTTAGCTGGTTTTCTGTCGTTTTGATGGAGGGCTGTCCACCTGGAGTATGACTGTATGATGATGTCATTGATTCTGAAGAAATAGCAGCGTCCGAAGTTGATGGAGAGTCCGTTGTGTTAATGAGCTTTGACGAAATCATAGGGGATGCTGTTGTCACCATAGGTTTAGGTTTTAAAGTTACTTCCTCTGTAAAGAATTGGAAAATTATATAAGTTTTGGGACTACTCTTTACCGTTGTTGTTTGCTTTTTTATACTAACAGGTACTACTGAAGATGTATTTATTCCTGAACCAAATAAAGCTGTAGGTGTGATTGCTGACGAGATTGTAGTGTGGGCTGAGGTTGTCTCGACCATATTGGGCGACGTAGTTTCCTTTTCTTTTAAGGCAACCGACAAAGTATCGTTATACTGGGAGGTTGTACTTAAACTTCTTAGACTTGGACTTGCACTGTCCATCGTCGGGTAAGGTGTAGTTACTTTTGAAGATTGATTGAGTGTTGAATATGAGACGTCATATTGAGAGGTTACATTGTTTGAACTCGACAGAGTTTGTTTGGTCGTCTCAAAGCTTTCTGTTGTTTTCGTTATTGATGTAGATAATTGTTTGGTATCCTCTGAAGACACTGTCTGTAAGGTAGTCGTGCTGTCTTCCTCTGTCATATTCGATGTCCGTCTGGGAGGTATTGATGTGACTTTGTTGAATTCCGTAGAAACCTTATCTAGAGTAGTCACACGGCCTGTTGTTGACAAATCACTGGTGTCAGTTGTCCATTTCGTCGATGTGGGGGTTGTTTTCTTGGACTCAATCTGCACAACTGTTGTGGAACCATCACTTGTTCTAACTTGTGTGTATGTTGAAGGTACTGGTGAGGTTTTATTTACTAAGTCTTTCTCTGTCATATTCGATGTCGGTCTGGGAGGTATAGATGTGACTTCCGTAGAGTTCATGTGGGCCGTTAATGACTGATTACTGCTCTCTGTCGTTAAATTCGTCCATGCAGGGGATGTTTTCTTATTCTCAGCATTTGTAGTTGTTGTGAAACCACCACTTATTCCAACTTGGGTGTAAGCTGAACGCACCGGTGAGGTTTTATTTCCCAAGTCATGAATAATTTCCACCGTTGTTGGATACGTCACCGCATCTGTTTTCATTTCTAATTCTGTTTTGTTTGGGTATATATCTACTGGAGGATTTGTAGTTTTCGAAGCAGCAGTTGTAGATTTATTTGTTAAATGTCTTCCCATCGTAGTAACTGGTGATGCAATTAGAGTTGAATTAGAAAAAGAAGGCAGCGTGGTAGTTGGCTTATTTTCCTCTTCAATGCTGTGTGAGATTCCCTCTCTTGGAGATGTTGATGTTGTATTAGATTGCACTTGAAAGGTAGTCGACTTGGTTGTTTCGTTTAGCTGGTTTTCTGTCGTTTTGATGGAGGGCTGTCCACCTGGAGTATGACTGTATGATGATGTCATTGATTCTGAAGAAATAGCAGCGTCCGAAGTTGATGGAGAGTCCGTTGTGTTATTGAGCTTTGACGAAATCATAGGGGATGCTGTTGTCACCATAGGTTTAGGTTTTAAAGTTACTTCCTCTGTAAAGAATTGGAGTATTATATAAGTTTTGGGACTAGTCTTTACCGTTGTTGTTTGCTTTTTTATACTAACAGGTACTTCTGAAGATGTATTTATTCCTGAACTCAATAAAGCTGTAGGTGTGATTGCTGACGTGATTGTAGTGTGGGCTGAGGTTGTCTCGACCATATTGGGCGACGTAGTTTCCTTTTCTTTTAAGGCAACCGATAAAGTATCGTTATACTGGGAGGTTGTACTTAAACTTCTTAGACTTGGACTTGCACTGTCCATCGTCGGGTAAGGTGTAGTTACTTTTGAAGATTGATTGAGTGTTGAATATAAGACGTCATATTGAGAGGTTACATTGTTTGAACTCGACAGAGTTTGTTTGGTCGTCTCAAAGCTTTCTGTTGTTTTCGTTATTGATGTAGATAATTGTTTGGTATCCTCTGAAGACACTGCCTGTAAGGTAGTCGTGCTGTCTTCCTCTGTCATATTCGATGTCCGTCTGGGAGGTATTGATGTGACTTTGTTGAATTCCGTAGAAACCTTATCTAGAGTAGTCACACGGCCTGTTGTTGACAAATCACTGGTGTCAGTTGTCCATTTCGTCGACGTGGGGGTTGTTTCCTTGGACTCAATCTGCACAACTGTTGTGGAACCATCACTTGTTCTAACTTGGGTGTATGTTGAAGGTACTGGTGAGGTTTTATTTACTAAGTCTTTCTCTGTCATATTCGATGTCGGTCTGGGAGGTATGGATGTGACTTCCGTAGAGTTCATGTGGGCCGTTAATGAATGATCACTGCTCTCTGTCGTTAATTTCGTCCATGCAGGGGTTGTTTTCCTATACTCAGCATTTGTAGTTGTTGTATCACTTATTCCAACTTGGGTGTGTGCTAAACGTACCGGTGAGGTTTCATTTCCCAAGTCATAAATCATTTTTACCCTTGTTTGATACGTCACCGCATCCGTTTTCATTTCTAATTCTGTTTTGTTTGGGTATACATCTACTGGTGTTAAAGGATTTGTAGTTTTCGATGTAACAATTGTAGATTTATTTGTTAAAGGTGTTCCCGTCGTTGTTGCAGGTGTTGCAATTACAGTTGTATCAAATTGACGTGACTGGTTGCGAGATAAAAAGATTTCCGTAAAGAAATTGAATGGCACTTTAGTATAAGGAGTGGTACCAAACGACGATTTCTTCTTCGATGTAATAGGATAACTAGTCTGGTTTACAGTTGAACTTATTGATACATTTTGTGAGACAGTTGGTCTTTCTGTAGTGACTGAGCTTGTTGTAACTTCTGATGCAAATGCAGTAATACTTGACTCAATAGAAGATATCGATCCTGGGGTTTCTATCCACAACGAATGTTGTGAGGATTCTAATACAGATGATGCTGGTTGTACACGACTAGAACCAACTGTTCCTGTTACGTATTGCTCATTAGGAGCGTATATTGTGTCGACCTCTATCGAAGTAGCCTCTGTGAAATACTGACCACCATCTTGATTTTCTGCAGGTCTTTTCTCAAAAGCAGAATTAAACTCAAAGATTACAGGTGTAGCAGAAATATAGTTTTCCATTTGTAATGATTGTTGATGATCGACTGTTTTTGAACCAATATCTGTAACGTTGAAACTTTGGACCGTACTGGATTCCTCGTTTGCATTTGTGATTACCGATGTTGAAAGTGATTGTATATTCTGCAATGTAGATGTAAAGAGCAGAGTATTTTCCACTGTTACAATTTCTCGGAGACGCTCTATTGAGCTACTCAGTACTCGATCATTTGATTCATGAGGCATAATCGACAATAAATCGTCTTCATTGACTGATGGTTGTATTCTAGAGCTCATGCTTGATAAGCTTGAAGAGACAGAAGAGGATAAAGTTGGTACAATAAATGGTTGTGTCGATTCAATGCTATATGGCGTTGCTAAAACTGTAGGAGAAATTGTTTTCTGAAGCAGTTCATGATCTATAGGTGGTGGTATCATTGGTGGAGGAGGTGGAAATATTTGGCTCACAGTGATTGCAAGTTCTATACTAGCAGTCTCGATCAACTGATCAGTGTTGACTATTGAGCTATGGATATTTTCAATCTGGGATGGCGTTGGCATTGGCAATGCTGTTGCTGGATCAGTAAAGTTTGATCGATAGACCGTTAAAGCCGTTTCGATTACATTCGTAGGTGTAATATTTTCTTTATAATCAGAGGTTTGTTGAAGTTGGCTTGAAATCCTTATTTGTGTGTCTTCAGTGGAAGCTGTGACTATGGCGTTATTGGAAGCTGGAACATTCATTTCTGGAGTAATTTGGCCTGACTCTTCGGTTGCAATAAAATATGGCATAAGGTAAAGCGATGTGGTTTGTGTGTCTACTGTTCGATGCGTTGTATAATCAAACGAATAAGACGACATGTCATCAGGGGTTGAAGTTGTATCACTTGATGAAGATAATGTAGATACTGATACAGTCGGTTCTTCATATTGCGTCATAGATGATGACGAACTTGAGGATATTTCAGCACTATAGTCCGGCAATGCTGCTGACGAAAACTCACTGAACGAAACGAAAGATGAAGACACATGTGCCATTGTTGTGGACAACTCATCTTCATAGGAGATTAAAGGTAACGAATGTGTTACAGTTTCACTAATCCGTGTTGGATCATCGGATTTTAATATTACACCATCGGATTCAGTTTTGACTGATGAATATGATTGGTTTGAAGCACTGCTTATATTTGAAATATCATTTTCCATAATTTGAATAGTTTCTAACGGAGTTGACAAAGTCCACATTATTTCGTCAAGACTCTCTTTTATTGTTTCCAACGTCGCCGTTGACGGTTGTAATGAAAGGGAGATATTTGACCAAAATGAATTGTTTTGAGTCGCTCTTGAAACTGTACTTGTGTCCATTGTTTGTCGTGTTGTATTACTGAAAGGAAAAAACGTTATGTTTGATATCAACACATTGGTACTTTCTTCTAATGGTTTATCTGTTGTAGATGTGAAAGGTAAACTCCAGATTTTTGAACCAATAAAGGAGGTTGTTGTTGTCGGCCTTTGACTGGAAAATTTACTGGTTGAACTAGTTCCATCTGTCCAATTTGATATTGGAGGTGCATGTGATATCCTTGTAGCTCTAGGAGCTTCTGATGTCTGATTCGTTGTGGTATTGTTTGACTTTTCTTCTAAAATTTTCTCTTTTGTGGTGGTATAAGATGTGCTTTGAACTAAAGAACTAGTTATAGATGTTGTTGACTTGGTTGAGTTTGGCTTAAGAAATTCAATGCTTGCATTTATACCATGTGTTGAATTAGATATCATAGGTACCACTGTAGCCCTGCTAGTTGTTGTTGTTTGTGTTTCCATCGTACTTGATGGCTGCGTTGATGTTCTCTTTGATATTGCCGCATGTTCTTCAGTTATAGCTAATTGCTCATTAAGTGTTGTTGAGGGTGTCGTAGCTTTAGTTACAGGAATACCCTTTGTTGTTGGGAAAAGAGGTCTCCTCCTTGGGGTATTGTACATGAGGTAGCAGCGAGCTATGAAAGACGGATTGACGTGTCTACACGGATGGCTGAGAGATTTTCGTTGTGCTGACGTGGGTTTTGGAGTCGTGATTCGTCCTGTTGTAGTTTCCGTTCCGCTAGTAATGCTTAAGTTCCTAATCGTTGATTGAGGAGGAATAGTTATATTATGTTTGTACAGAGCGGGACGTTTCGTAGTTGCCAGGCTATAAACATACGGACTAGCAGTCTGTGTTGTTATTGTGCTTTTGATTGTTTCAGTCTTGACGCCGGGATTAATTGTTGCATTTTTATGAGGAGCTGTTATGCCAATTGTAGATTTCAAGGAAGATGAAGGAGTTGTCTGATCTTTGGTCATCTCCCCTAATGGCTTAGTTGTATAGTTGTTGTAGTTGTCTGATGTGTTGGAAGAACCATTTATAGTGCTAAACGCGTGTGTAGGATAAAGATTAAACTGGGATGGAGTGTTTTCTTTTGTTGTTGACTGCATGTTGACTGTAGAAGTCGTGACTTTAAGGTCAGTTTGCGTTACATTTTCTTCCTTTACTTCACTTTTTATCCATTCAGATGAACTAACTCTTGTTGGCATTAGATCCCCAGAACCAGTGTAGATGGATCCATTGACTAAATCGTTTACTTCACCCGATGAATCAAAACCAACATATGATGTACTAGTTGGTACAATATCATCTTCACCACTACCATAAGACGTAATATCGGTATATATGTTGGACGATTTTTTATCATCAATAGAGCCTTCGATTTCGTCTTTGGTGAAGTATTGACCTAAGTTTGATTTTCCTGTGCTGTCGGTAGTGGTGCGTTCTGTGACAATGATATACTCACCACTTAGTTCATCATCAAATAGATCCGCGGAACCCTTTTCGCTATATTCATCTGTTTTTATTTCCTCATTAATTCCAGGCACAAAGTACGTATCACCGGAGTCTTCTCTCAAACTTGAAACACCATCAAATATATCGCCACTAAGCTCTCCGCTGTCTTGCATGTGTTCACCGTAATCAATTGGCATATAACCGCTAGTTTCAGAAAACGGTTCCTTACTTGTGTCTTCAGATAAATCCTGCTCTATATCTGATACACTTTTATCAATTGGGACTTCTCCACTTATGTCTTGGGATTCGTCGTATCTACTTCCCGAGTCGATTTCCATTTCTGAAGCTGTATAATATTCGCCGGAAACTTCACTATTAATACCAGGGTACCCGCTACTTAACTCTTGAGATGATATATCTTGTTCTTCCCCTGATCCGCTATAAACGGATATTTGATATACATCTGAATCGCTTGACCAGCCATCGTATTTGGTGAATTCGCCACTAGTTTGAATATCAAAGCTGCTACTTGGTTCGCTCGATTCACCTGATCCGCCACTTACTATTTGAATATTGTAACCACTTACGTCGTTCCCCCCACTTTTTCCTGAAGTAGATTTATCAATTTCATCGCCGGATAGATCAACAGACACAGGTATCCCACCACTCATTTCCGTATTGTGTACCCAAATGGTATCACCCGATTCATATTCACCACTGCTTTCACCACTCATATCAGAATCTGATAGCGGATTTTTCGGTGTTACCCGACCTCCATGTGATCCGCTTGATTCCTCTGTAACATTTCCGCTATACCTTTCTTCACCAGAAATAAATTCACCCGACTCATCATGTATCAAATTGTCAATATTGCTTGACGCAGCATAATCATTATCATAACCACTAGATGAAAATTCATCACCGATCAATTCTTCTTTTGATAAATCCATGTTCCCGGATTGATATAACCCTGATGACATATCTTTAGAATCATCTCGTGTACTAATGGGATCACCAGATTCGCCAATTACAACATCTTCAGTGCCACTTGCATAACCATCTTCAATTGGGACACTGTTATATGCTGGCATCTCAATCACTTCAATGAACTCTCCACTTGCATCACTTCCACCGGAGGCAACCGTATCAATGGCAGGGTGAATGTGTAGATCACTGTTATCAATTTCTTGCAATGTTTCCGTTTCTTCTTCTAGTTTGCCACTGTTAACGGTCATCGCTGACACTTCTTCATATATGTCTGAGCTTTCTTTGGATATACCCGACGATTGTTTGAATGTATCATGGATGTCATCACCCGAAGTAAGCCAAGGAAATATCCCGCTTGATTCGTCGATATTGTCTGTTGTCATCTTGTCACCGCTTATAACTTGTACGTCAAGAAATTGCTCTTCGGATAGGTCTCCAGTGCTTTCAAAAAGCTCGCCAGAAGCTTCACGACCAGCAGTAAACGTGTCGCCTGACACATCTTCACCGGACGTGAATACATCCCCAGTATCGTTTATATCATGTACAGCAAAATCCCCTGATATTTCCCCGCTGCTTTCAAATTCTTCTCCCGAAACATCTTGTACATTGTAATTTGACTTTGTGTCACTAAATATGATTTCACCTGACACGGTCGAAGACGTATCCCCGCTTGTATCCTCTGAATATAGATCCGGTATTTCTCCACTGCTTTTAAAATCTTCTCCCGAAATTTCGTGTATGATGTATTCTGACTTTTCGTCACTTGATTTCCTTTCTCCTGACACGCTCAAAGACGTATCCTCGCTTATATCTTGTGAATATAAATCTCCTGATTTATCTTCCCTGCTTTCACCGGAAACCTCACGATCTTCATACGTTGACTTCTCGTCCCTCAGTGTTTCTTCAACTGACACAATCGGAAATGTGTCCCCGCTTTCATCCGGTGAATATAGATCCCCTGCTATATCTTCACTGCTTACAAATACCTCACCTGAAACTTCACCTTCTCCATAAATTGTCTTATCGTCCCTCAATGTTTCTTCGCCTGATATAATCGAAGATGCATCTCCGCTTTTGTCCTGTGAATATAGATCTCCTGAAATATCTCCACTACTTTCAAAAAGTTCGCCAGACTCTTCATATACATCAAATTCTGACTTTGTGTCACTTAATTTTCCATCACCTGATACAATCAAAGACTCGTCGCCGCTTATATCCTGTAAATATTGATCTCCGGTTAAAATTCCACTGCTTTCAAAAAGCTCGCCAGAAGCTTCACGACCAGCAGTAAACGTGTCGCCTGACACATCTTCACCGGACGTGAATACATCCCCAGTATCGTTTATATCATGTACAGCAAAATCCCCTGATATTTCCCCGCTGCTTTCAAATTCCTCTCCCGAAACATCTTGTACATTGTAATTTGACTTTGTGTCACTAAATATGATTTCACCTGACACGGTCGAAGACGTATCCCCGCTTGTATCCTCTGAATATAGATCCGGTATTTCTCCACTGCTTTTAAAATCTTCTCCCGAAATTTCGTGTATGATGTATTCTGACTTTTCGTCACTTGATTTCCTTTCTCCTGACACGCTCAAAGACGTATCCTCGCTTATATCTTGTGAATATAAATCTCCTGATTTATCTTCCCTGCTTTCACCGGAAACCTCACGATCTTCATACGTTGACTTCTCGTCTCTCAGTGTTTCTTCAACTGACACAATCGGAAAAGTGTCCTCGCTTTCATCCGGTGAATATAGATCCCCTGATATATCTTCACTGCTTACAAATACCTCACCTGAAACTTCACCTTCTCCATAAATTGACTTATCGTCCCTCAATGTTTCTTCGCCTGATATAATCGAAGATGCATCTCCGCTTTTGTCCTGTGAATATAGATCTCCTGAAATATCTCCACTACTTTCAAAAAGTTCGCCAGACTCTTCATATACATCAAATTCTGACTTTGTGTCACTTAATTTTCCATCACCTGATACAATCAAAGACTCGTCGCCGCTTATATCCTGTAAATATTGATCTCCGGTTAAAATTCCACTGCTTTCAAAAAGCTCACCGGAAACTCTGTGTTCACTAAACTTTGATTTGTCGTCACTTGATTTATCTTCTTTTGGTATTTCTTCACCTGATACAATATAAGACTCGTCGCCGCTTATATCCTGTAGATATTGATCTCCTGTTGAAACTCCACTGCTTTCAAATGGCTCACCGGAAACTTCGTGTATATAATATTCTGAATGTGCATCACCAGGTGTTTGTTCAGCTGACATGAAAGTAGTTGCATCACCGCTTATATCCTGTAGCACCGCATATTGATCACCAGAGATGGTGGTGCCTATATTGGATAACTCTCCAGAGACTTCATCACGCTCCGATAGAATGTCGCCTGAGTAAATGTCAACTCTATCCCCTGATTCACTGATATAACTGGATTTATCAGTTGAATCTATTTTGATTTCTCCACTGCCGCTTACTCTGTCCGTCAGAATAATACCATCTACTATTTTAGCATCTGGCCCTGACGAAATTTCCCCGCTGAGTCCGCTAGACATAGTATCAATCATATCTCCAGATAGATCTTCCGCTGGAAAATCAACAGGTATTTGGTCGGTTCCCTCACCGCTACTTTCAAATGGAGATTCACCACTGGACATAACTTCCCTCTGTTCTTGTGGACTTAGCCTGTCAATTTCAGCAGGTGTAGTATCGTACTGTTTGAATTTGGTTGTCATATCGAATGTATATCCAGATAGTTGTTGCTCTTCATCGCCGCTTGTTTCATCAACAAGATCGTCTTCATACTCATCAACCAGGTATTCAAATGGATCCCAATCAAATTCATCTTCCTCAAAAATGTCGTACTCGCTGTCATCAGTAGTTTGGAATGTCATAGTAGGTTGATTTGTCACAGTTGTTGTTGAAGTTTGTTCTTTAGACAGAGGGAAGAGATCTGTAAACGTACCGACTGTCTGTTCCTCGGCGAGTAATGCTTCTTTAGTCGTAGAAGCAACAGGATGTGAAAGCGCTCTGCTGATTGTGGCGGATGTAGTATTATTGGTTAACATATCCGTTATTGTCCACTTCGAAACAGTTGAAGTGGTTGCATTGTCTTTACGTGGTGTAGTATATTGACTTGTCAGTTCTGTCGATATTGATGATGGAATGTGCGTAGATGTTGGAATGTGCGCAGATGTTGGAATGTGCGTAGATGTTGGAATGTGGGTAGATGTTGGAATGTGCGTAGATGTTGGAGTGTGCGTAGATGTTGGAATGTGCGTAGATGGTGGAATGTGCGTTGATGTTGGAATGGGCGTAGATGTTGGAATGTGCGTAGATGTTGCTATGTGCGTAGATGATGCAATGTGCGTAGATGTTGGAATGTGCGTTGATGTTGGAATATGCGTAGATGTTGCTATGTGCGTAGATGTTGCAATGTGCGTAGATGTTGGAGCCTCGGTTGTCGTTAGATGCGTTGTAAGAGTGGTTTGTTCTGTAGAAGTTTGGATCAAATTTTCACACAGCATTCCAGTGTAACCTAGCACGCATGCGCATAGAAATCCGTCGATTTTGTCCATACACGTACCGTTATTGGAACATGGTGTGCTTTCGCATTCATCGATGTCGAATTCACAGCGTGAGCCAGAAAATCCTGTCTGGCATTCACATCTGTATTCACCAAGCACGTCGATACAGAGTCCCCCATTATAACAAGGCTCCGATTCCTTAAGACATTCGTCCGTTTCAATACCACAGTGCTTGCCCTCGTAACCATCGGTACAATCACATCTATAGCCACCATATGTGTTAACACAGATCCCGTGTAGACCACATATTGATGGATCAGTTACACATTCGTTGACGTCATCGCTACATAGAATACCGCGGAATTGCGCGGGACATTCACACGTAAAAAGGTGTAGTCCGCTGTGGCAGGTGGCTCCATTTTTGCAGTAGTTCGGAGAGCAATGATCCTTAAGCCGTTCGCAGTTCGTCCCTGAATAGCCGGCAGCGCAGCGACACGTATATCCATCCACGTTGTCGATACACAGTCCGCCATGATGACATGGTTTGCTCGAGCATTCGTTGATGTCAGCCTCGCAGTGTTTGCCTGTAATGTTGATATACAAAACAAGCTTGGGAATTTGGATTGAATATGAGTGATAATGATTCATGACGGTATGTGTGTGTGCTGTGGTGTTTGTTACCATTTGAAACCAAACGATCTGAGAGAGTAGCAAACATCATTTGATATACAAATAGAGAATAGATGGTTGGTGTCGTGAATCGGAAATGTTATCGGGCAAGGCGTAGGAATATTATCCGGTGAGCCGAAGGCGAAACGGATAATATTCCGATGCCGAGCCCGATAACTTTTCCCATTCAAAGACACCAACCATCTATTCTATTTATCCTGTTACCTTTATGTATTCTTTCAAACAAATTATATACAAATAAAACACGAGAAAGAAGGAAAAAATATGTAGAGAATGATGTAAACATGACGTCATTTCGTTCTTATGACGTCATGATTTGTCGCCTGGATGTATGATGTGGTTAGTGCCGGATATCACAAATGGTATACGGCACATTATCCGTCCCAAAATGACACTAGTGACAGGATTATTTAAAATACAGGACATTTGCATGGGAATTATAACATCTTGTGTAAAACAGTTCTTTGTACATTCTAACTAGAATACACTTATGGCACATCTTTAACGTTAAAAGATACTCCTCCATTCGAGTATTATTTTCTAAAGTGATAAATAAATTTTAATTTGAGTTCTATATGAGGATTCAACCTAAGTTTAAAACCTAAAAAAGAAAAGACAACCACCTGTCACTTATTGGGAAACGTTCGGCCACATAGCCAATGGAAAGCACTTTCAGCATGTCAAATGATACTTTAATTTCTTAAATTCTTGACAAGTGCTGCTAAAGTCATGTGCTGCACCTTTTTTTTAAAAGAAATATCATGTAAATGTTTCCTTTCGTTTCCAACTTCTTCTCCTTTTGTCATCATAGTTATTCAACCCAAATATAATTCTATCAAGTGCGTTGGAATATGTTTAAACAGATTGATTGTTGATTGTCATTCGTTTCACCTACCCGTGTATCCGGGAAAGCAGCTGCACTGATAATCCCCCGGGAGATTTATACATTCCGTGGCCTTGATGCAGGGGCTGAAGGCGCATTCGTCCACGTCTATTTCACACCTTTGTCCTCCATAACCCTGTGGACATTGGCAGGTAAACTCACCTACCTGGTCATCGCATGTACCCTGTAATCAAACATGGCAAGATTACAAAGAATCACTTGTTAGTGACGTTAATGGGATACGTTTTCCGGGAAAGGCGTAGGAGTTCATTGGGTCAGTCGAAAGCGAGGTCCGATAAATACCGCAACCGAGCAATGATAGCTAAACCCATAGACATCACTAATTATTCTGGGTTTTTCCGTTACAATTCTGACAAGCACCCACATTTCCTGCAGTAAAATGGGACCGGTTGTCATTTGACACAATGATAAGTTTGGCATGTTTAAAAAAAAAACGGATCATAAAAGTATGGTGCAAATAGGAGTTAGACGGTTCCAAGGTACCTACGATTTCTTGGCATTTAGGAACCATCTAATGATGGTGTAGTAATATTTTGATAATGCTGTACTTAAAAAGTATATACGAGTACAGCTAAATCCAAAAACAAGTATTAACAGCAAAATATGCAAATGAGGGTATTCACATGTCATGTGACCTTGAATCGCTCGTTTGTCATGTCACCATTAAGACAAGTAAATATAAACATCAACCCGTTAAAACAAGTTAACAAGATGAGTATGAATAGGTTACATTGTGTACATAATGTAGTACATGATGTATTTGTATTAAAATATTACCCACAGAGGAATTTTATTTTTTATCTAAATTTTTAAGATGGTCCGTGGGCCGTTGCTCTATCAATGTAATAGTGATTGTCTGAAGATTACCCTAGTTTTTAGCAAATTGCTTTAAACTCAAGGGCAGAATGTATTAACTAATATGGACAAAACATACAGAGAGTAAAAACAGATTTTATATATACATTTGAAAAACAAAAAAATTGTAATAGAAACTTTTTTTCAGTAAACAAACAGTGGCTTCTCACCAAATGGCATATGCCTATGTGGTAAGGGTAAACCGTTAAACACTACATCAAGTAAATATAGATGTTACCACATCAAGACAGGTACATATTATCATTAACCCATTAAGACGTCGGAATACATGTTCAATACTTCCTATCAAGAAAGGAAATTGAAACATTAATCCCATTAATACAATGAAATATATAAGTTACCCCATTAAGACACGGGTATGAGAAACATTCGTCTATCTCCACCTCACACAGTAGTCCCGCATAGCCCGGCTTACAGTCGCAAATAAACGCATTGGACGCATCCAGGCATTGGCCGCCATTTTGACAAGGCTGACTTGCGCACTCGTTAATTTCTGCAGCACAGGTCGTCCCTGTATTAATATAAATGCAATTGAATTTTAATTAGAAATTTTATTTGAGAATAGAAATATCGATTTACCATTAAAGTGCTGGAGCCATCTTCGTGCTTATGCAAACAGGATAGATCCAGGCAAGCCGCCAATTAAATTGGCGGCTGGCCTGTGATCTAACCCGTTTGCTTCTCTGAGTATCTTTCCTCAAAAAAATTAAGCAGATGTTTAAGTTTTTAAAAAGCAGACGACACAAAAATCTAACCTATTTTTAGAAAATTACCCAGCATTCCAAAAAAGGCAACAGCCACAGTGGAATTGTCCTTTTTCAAGACACTTCAGAGCCCCAGCCTCGTACTGATGCCACCTATGAAAGCCATAATATAACTAATAAATTGTTGGTTTGGCATTAAATCTATTGTATTACTACAGCTTTGAAGCAATATGCTTGTATAGGAAATTATTTATCTGGAATCATGGGCGGCAAATCAAACTTTGTTTAGTAAATGTTTCTTGTTTGTTTCGTTTGGTTTTAAACTTTTTATATTGCGTTAACAATGATCTGGGAACTACATTCTGTATTGCGATATCCAGTGTTTCATGGGTATGTATAGGTCCAACGCAATATATGGCCGAGTTAAAAAAAATGTGAATATGTTAATAGGCTAAATGCAACAATAGGTAGACAACTGCAGATCTTCCAATCATACCCCTTTTTACAGGTATGGCATCTTTCGACAGTAACTTAACCGTTTACCAAACGCCAAATTTTCGACCGTCCCAAATTGAAAGGGTTTGTAGAAGACATTTCAAAATGTGATGAAAATGGAAAGTTATTTTCTGATAGAGCAGAAAACATCTAGGGAAAAGGAAAAATTGCTCGTCACGAGCAATTTCTCTTTTCCCACAATGTTTTCCATAGTCGCCTACAACAAAGTGGTTAAATGTCGTTAAAGTTTGGTAATGGGATAAACATCCCTTGAGAGCGCGATTGACCTATACTGGTTAAGAAGCCGTTTGTATTGTTTAAGCGTTACCAGAGGATCATACCTGTACGACCGGGAGGACAGGCACACGTGTACAGATTGAGCCCGTCCACACAGGTGGAGCCGAAGTAGCATCGGTTCCCGATACAGTCATCAATGTTGGTTAAACAATCAGTGCCCGTCCATCCTGAAATAACATCAAGCATATAATTGTAACCAATTATTAATGATTATTAAACAATGGGAACTTCTCAATCCCCCAAAATGTATAAAAGATAAAAGCTTTTCTTTGTTATAGTGTCACTCCTAGTAAATGGGCGAGCCAGTTTCACTGAGACACTTTTCACTGATAATAAAAAGTACCTCTCAACTTCTATCACTATGCCAGTCGCCAAGCGATGTCGCGGCTTACGAACCGGCCATTTCGGAACAAGTCCCACAAGAAACGTTTTCCCAGAAAACGCCTCCCGTGGGTCTCGAACCTTCAACCCTTCCGCCCCAGGCGGAATCCTTTGTATAACAAACAATAGTAACCATAAACCATTCCTTCGTATATGTACTCAGTATAAAGCCTCTTTGTCAGAGGTTTCCTACCATTTCCTCATACCAGTTAACTAGTAGATGACAATTATCAAGCACAGCAGGTCAGAGTACACTGAAGAAATACTTCCGGAGGTCATTGTACAGTAAAAAGTAGTTTCTGAAAATTTAGAATGTTACTTTGAGTGTAACTGTTATGCTTTTAGGATATAAGAGGGGGTGTTTTTACTGTTTTTGATATTTTGTGGGTGTTGGCCATGTTTTAAATCCCTGTTTTTTTTCTCCAGAACTACTTCTCGCGGAAGGCGAAGCGCTGAGGGAGACGTCCTTCGCTGACCCACCCATTTTTGTATGCGATTTAAGAGGTAGGTAAAAGTAATGGCCGGTAGTGAAAAAAGTAGTTGATCTTCGATATGTTTGCTCGTTAAGTTCTGATTGGCAACAGAGTGTGGAATAGTGAAACAACAAGGATTAACTCTGAATCTTTTCATGGAAGGTACTGTGAAAATGCCAAAATGACTGTTTTTGTATAGAATAAAGAAGGGCCAAAACAAGGCAGAGTCTGACCAGTAGAATCTCTATGCCTCGAAGTTGAAGGGACCTCATTAAAATATTGGACAGGAGAGAGTTCAACGTATGTATGTCTGGAATATTAATCGTAGAAATAAAGAGCAAATGTTTCGGGAGTCCAACTAACTTCAACGTAAAAAAGAGTTCGATAATGAGAAGTTCTAGGTATAGATATGCTTCTGTATTGAAAATGAAGCGCCCAATGTATTTAATAGGGACCCTTGTAACGATAGGAGATATTTCAAATTAGCTAACTTTATTTGTTCTAAGCGTCGTCTTAATCGTCTGAATACATTAGCATGTTTACATATCAGTAACTGGTCAATCAACTTAGAGGATTTAGGAAACCTCGTTGGTAGTTCTTGTTACAAGCAGAGTAACCCTTTTGTAAAATATGTTTAATCAAATTCTCCTTAAATGATAAATGTGCCCTTTTGTCGTTTTCATTTAGAGTTATTCACTTCTAACAAAAAAACGTTTTTTGATTAATTTTCATTTTCTTGGATTCGTCAACATTGGCAATACGATTTATTGAATATCTTAATTGATGGATTGGTCGAACAACCAATCATGCATTCGTTGGCTTGTTCGTATTTTTGTTTATTTTCTTTGCCCTTGCAAACGCATTAAAAAGAAACCGGATTCGATGCATTTTAAATAACTCCTAGCAGTAATGGTAACTGCCATAAATACACCAGCACTTAAGTGTTCTCCAGACCAGGAAGAATGTAAAATAAGTCAAATGTGTCTTGACCTTTCAATTGCGTCGCTGCTATAACGTTAATAAACATAAACGAGCATGCGTAGAACAGGGTAATTGTGCGCTGTAAAGGCCATATTTAAAAACTTTTTCCAGTGAAAATTTAGTTACATATTTTTGCTTTCTTAAACAAGTAGCAATTGTTTGTTCTAGCTAAATTTATATATACCGTAAACGAATCAAACATGACACGCGTTTTAAACAGCCTTAATAAACAGACATTGCAGACCTTACACTCTTTAAGAAATTGTGAAATCTTACAATTGAACGTATTTGTTCATCTCAAGTAATGCCTTTACACAGAAAATGAAATCTGATTAACCAGATGTGTATAAAAGATGTTTATTTTTCTATAAATTAACCTGCAGATGAACACGAGAAGGGTATGACATTTGTTTAAAATTATTCTTTTAAGACATGCTACTCGAACTGAAACTTAGAACGTATCCTTGTATCGCTCTCCAGATATTAGCCTGGGGCCTGGCCCATACGTATACCCCGCACCAAATGCGGGTATTCATGGACCATGACACTAAGCTTACCATTCGGAATACCTCGGCCATTTCTTAAAATAACCTCGGAGGTAATGGGGAGCAATTTTTGAAAGTAGGTCAGCAACGAAGGGCCAATCATATCAACTCGGCAATCCCCGTCACAAGCCGGGATTGCCGGAAAGAGCTGATTGACAAAATATGAAACAAAGATGTGTTCATATGATCATCTTTAATGAAAAGGGGAAAAACATTCAATTGTGATATATAACTAATTCGTGTGTATTTAAATACATATTTAGTGCCTGTATGCATTTTGCGTTATCCGCCGGAAATAAGGCGAATTACCCCAGGATTTCTGGTGTATTCATGTACTGCCTACGAGGTATATCTACCGACTTGTTACGGGGATTGCCGAGTAGATACGATTGCAAGCTTACCAGACATAAGCCGTAAATACATATAGAATCAATCGTATCTACTCGGGTATTTCCGTGATCTGAAAAGAGTGGTTTCATTGAATAAACCCGATGAGCTCAGATTGAAATATAATGTGCCCGTTCTAACCATAATAAAGAGAGAAAAAGTTCCCTTGAATGTTACGTACCTAGTTTACATATCTTCTCTCCTGTAGAGGAATCACAGTTAAAGTGTCCCGTATTGTCATCGGTTTCTGCGCAGTATATGCTGCAGTCGTTACCGAAATAATGGGCATCACAGAAAACTCGTAAATCAACCTCCAACCTGAAAAATAACGTGCATATTTCTGGTTGTCGTTCAACACCTTTCTTCATGGATTCTCATTTATTATCAACTGACTAAGTGATGATAAGTGTATCCATTCCATAGCAGAAAATTGTAAAGAGTTTGGAATGGAATCTTACGCAATATTAAATTGCAATTTACTTTTAAGGTATGACACAGGTACAAGACACACTCTTAAATAATGCTCCCAATTTGATGTCAAATCACTGTATATTCAGAATTATTTTTATATAGCGAATAGCTCGACATTGGAAATATTGTGAAATATTGTTTTGTAGCACCTATGGGATCTGATAGCTGTTACATGTAATCCTCGATCCTCTCTTAGATAAAGTGTCTTTTAATCTTTCCTTCATAATTAACCCATTTCTGACGCATCTGCTGCACAATCCTCTAAAACTCATCCCATGTAACAACTTTTAGTGATTCATCATTGGGTCTTACAGTTACTTACAGATACTTCGAATATTATCGTTCAAATTGTCGAACTAACCAAGACGCGGGAACAGGGTTTCAATTGACCCCTTGATTTATGCAAATTCGGGGGATTTTCGAACCCTTGTAAATGGAATTGCGAATGGAAAATAATGATCTTTAGGGACCATGTCCAGGAAATGGAAGTCATTTACTATATAAAGGTAACATGGATAACCCAGACGTAGGAAACACACGGACATATTTGAACTTACTTTGTGGTTCTACCGGACAGTGTCAATCTTTGGGCCGGACTGTCTAACTTTTGTCTCAGGTTTCGTGTGTTGTATTGGTATTCATAATGATCCACCAGGGAAAACGCCTGATCCTCGTCCGTCACATCTACCTTAATCTTCACTTCACCCTGTGTGAACCACAATACATAGCTGGGATACTTAATATATACAACATTAGAGTACAAAGACAGTAAACGTAGCATTTGGGTATGTTTTCCATGGCATCTCTTTGTAATGTAGCAAAAGCGAAATGGCACAAGTTAGTACATTTTTCATTATATAGTAAAAAATCAAACAACTCGTGTGTCGATGAATAGTGTGAAATAACATAGTATTTCAATCAACGGTGTTTTAAGCTTAAAACTTATTCAATTTACATGATTTGTGAAGCAAGACTTTGCAACTTAAATAAATTACTCTCTATTCGGCTTCCTGGATACATAACCACTACTGGAGCCGAATGTGGATTAATAAAAGATCTCAAAGCAGATTCCGCTACTTATTGGATTCGAACAAACAACCCTCGTGTCCCGAGGCCGACGCTATACCCCTTGACCACTGTCCAACGGTGCAACGTAGCATTTATGTCTGATATGTACAAGTGAACATTATCATTGTTAACTATTGGTGGTTGTTGACTGTCACTCATTAGGAAAACACAAGTAAATAACTGTCAGAAATGTTACAAATCTAGATATTGCAAACAAAAATATCCACGACATGCCGTTTAACTTTTGGATATACGCTATGATAACTTTGATACACAAATACACCATAACCTATAAAGTCAATTCATTTGTATCAGCTGCCTGTATGTTCAATGTATAACTCATTAGGACAAGGTTGACATTGGGGTTTCGAACTCACCAGCCATTCCTGAAAGGGGAAAGTGATCGGATTGGTTTCCTTCCCAATACGTCCATTGAATGAAATCTTGTTCCCTCCGACAGACTCTATGTCCTTCTTACCATACTCACACTCCGACATGCTACTCGAACTGTAACGACAAACCGAGGTGATGGTAGTCAAGTATTTAAGACTTGATTTATATTTATTTTCCGTAACCAAATACATTTTAGCCTTTAGATAAATTAATACATGTATACGTTTATCCACATCATCATAATGCGTGCTAAATGACATTAGCTGTCCATGCACCTTATGACACCATTCGTTCGTTCGTTCGTTCGTTCGTTCGTTCGTTCGTTCGTTCGTTCGTTCGTTCGTTCGTTCGTTCGTTCGTTCGTTCGTTCGTTCGTTCGTTCGTTCGTTCGTTCGTTCGTTCGTTCGTTCGTTCGTTCGTTCGTTCGTTCGTTCGTTCGTTCGTTCGTTCGTTCGTTCGTTCGTTCGTTCGTTCGTTCGTTCGTTCGCTCGTTCGTTCGTTCGTTCGTTCGTTCGTTCGTTCGTTCGTTCGTTCGTTCGTTCGTTCGTTCGTTCGTTCGTTCGTTCGTTCGTTCTTGATTTATATCATATTTAGTTATAAACCAGTGTGTATTGCTGCAAGGACACTAAGATCTAGCTTTTGACGCGTATACAGTCACACACGAAGGGAAAATGTGTGTTACCATGCGAGTAAATACGGAATGAGCGAAATTATAGACTATTGCGACAAGAGAGAAATAATTTCACAATTGACAAAATCTCTGACCACCACAATGATTTCATTTTTAACTAATTAGTACTTTCCCTTTTTCGTTGATATTCTGAACCACTTTAACTTAAACAAATGTCATATACAGTGAAGATGATTGAAAAATGTACACATGTAAAGTTGTAACCAACCTACCAACACTATCCAATTATAACACGTTATGGTAGTATGAAGCCTGCCTATTGAATTGTATCATCAACAAGCATGGTCTTGGAAACTTGGAAATATGTATGGTGTCGCATGTTTGCCACAACACCTATAGGTCTTTGTACCTAAATACTCCCATTTTGCTTTTGAAAAATTTGGCTTTCGATTTGAAATCAAGAAATGACTCTGATAGCACACCAGCGTCTGTTGGTCATGTTATGCCTTAAAAGTTGGTTTTATTTTCTATTGCCGGACAATTTGTTTAGGATAAATAAATAAAAATGCCAATGCTTAAGTCATATTTGACAGCTTGGGTACTGTTTTTTGAGAGTGTGTTTAGAAAATTTAGATGTGCATTGTAGAACCATCTATATTCATGTAAGTAGTTAACAAGGTTTCTTTTATAACAGTGCTTTTATGTCAGTCATAGGCACACTATCTAAAATATAGTCTTGTACAATGAGTATCTGTGACAGCGTAAGTTCTTACTATGCAAAACCATATAATAAAGAACTTTATCCTATACATACCAGGGTACTGTTTTACCAAACAACTTAAGGAAACTATTTGCGTAAGTCGAAACTGATTAACATGGGTAGTATTCTAAATGAAAATAAAATATTGTAATGTGACACGTCATTGGAAGCGTCTCGGAGAAACGATTCCAATGATGTGTTACTTTCCAATATTGCTTCGCCCAATATTGAAATAAGAGGAATTGTTGTTTTAGACTTACGCAAATCGTAAGCGTAAATTCATGGATGTGGATTCAGGAATAAGCTAGGGAGTCCAGGGGGCATGCTCCCGGGTAAAATTTGGAAAATAATGATGCAATCTGGTGCATTCCATGTGATTTTTTAATATTATATGAGGATATTGACAAATAGAATACATTAAGTCGTCACTAGCTTATACATTAATGAAGTAGATTTTTGTGATTTAAAAAATCTTGACTTTGCCCTTTTTTGCCAGAATCATGTTGATTCAGCCGCGTACTCGCTTATTGGCAGCTATGCGCCTGCATACCGAGTGCTCTATTGCAGAAGGAGCAGCCTTAGACCTGAAATCACATATGTCTTCAACGTAAGGGCAAAAACTTGTTCATGGACTCTAAACTCAAGATGCATTCATGTTTATGAATCGTATCTTTGATGTTTCAATTGCCGTAACATTAGGAGAAAAGAAAGCACTTAGGTATTACAGTGTTCGTCCAAGAATAGTTACGCCTGTCTTTCAATGTATGATTGGTACACCAATAAGTAGAGGTAATACATGGAAAGTGCGTAAATTATGCGCTGGAAGTTTGGTTAACGACAAAGAAACCTTGGTATTGCATATGTATTTCCCAAGATGCAGCACAAGCGGTTGCTTTTAAAATAGAATAGCGTATGCATTTTCTTGGATGGGATCAGATGGGGTCAAAAAAGCGGACCTGTCTTAGACAATTAGACAGTATTTAACACAGGACGATCAGGATTAATATATTGCATTTTAAATGCATTTTTACGTTCACGGTTGACCACAATTAATCTCTGTAAATGCGGAATGTGTCGTCGAGAATCATTCTAAGCGAGGTGCAAATCGTGATTGTTCAACTAAAAAGGGTGCCTCCGTCATTCTATGAAGGGGATGCGATAATTTAGTGTGGCATTCACGATGTATGTTTGATTTTATCCAAGGTTACTTTCGGATAAATATTTAATTTTTTGCAGAATTGGTGTACATGAATCAATACCTTGTCAATGCTTACATCATGTCATACAAATATTTGAAAATAGATAGGGGCAATGGCGGTAGTCTAGTATTATATTGAAAGGTCAGAATTATGACTATAATTACACTGTAGTTCGTTTCACAAACTTTATTTACTAAATCAAAGATAAACATTATCGCTGTTGATGGAGAAGACACAAGTCTTGCTTTGCAAGGAGAAGCTGGCGTTTCAGTTGAACACCTAACTAACTAACAAGCAACTATCACAGACATAAAGCAAATTGATAATATCCACGATGAAGAGAAAATAGCCATAGTTTATATTATGTATCATAATCATATAAATCTAATATGTTGTTTAGATTGACAAAAATATCACACGTCACATTCTAATATGCTTCTTAAAGTTGTGATTCCTTCAGTTTCGATAGTGAGAAATAAGCCAAGTGTTTATTTAGATTCGTATCAAAAATGGACTTTATCAAATTACAATAAGAATACATACGAAACACTGCAAATAACTAAGTAACAATATATGGAATGTGTGGAAATGTACAAAGTTTAGTAAAAATGGCCGATGTTGCAGAATTAAAACCGCTATGTGGCTATATGTGTCTGTTTCTTCCACAACAACTGCTAAAGGATGCTACAATTCGTCTTCCAAGGCTTTGTTGACGTTCATTGGTTTCCGAGGGACACGTGGTATCTGTTATCGGCGTTGATTGGTCGATGTCGATTTGATGGCCTACTTGTTTGTCCCGGTCGACGGAACGCCTTGTGTGTCTGTGTTTAACGTGCTTGTGTTTTATTCGATTACACAGAGCGCTCGGTCTGTTGGTGTACCGGAAGTCAGACATAGCAGCATCGTTATCCCTTGCTACTTGTTCGTCGTCAACCGGATCTGTAACAATAAATACCATAATACCCAAGGTATAGTATTTGAATTGTGTTTTCAATATTTCGGACGCAAAACTGTTCAATCGTATCTACCCGGCAATCATCGACACAAGCTGGTAGATATACAGAGGTTAAATGAAGAAATGCCCGAGGTGTTCCGAACGAAAACTGCTCCCGAAGTTTGTCAAAAGGACTGCTCGTTCGGAAACTACAGTTAAAATCATGAGCGATCATACGTATTTGACATAAAAAAGAGTAACTAGGGTCGGACAAATACATTTATGTTAGCCAGTTTCCCGGGTTAAACAGAATCTTATTTTTCATCGAACAATTAACTTGACAGATAGTTAGGGGCTATATAATTCGCTTGTGGTTTTCGATGTAACCGAATTGTGTTAATGGTTTCGGGGAAATGATACTAGTTTAACAATATAGGCATATACCTGCTGGCTATAATTAAATTTTGCAGTTGTTTTATTGCATGTATTTGAATTCAACAAATACCCACTTGACGAATGCCATACACTTCGACTTTAGAAAGAAAATAAATCTTGACATATGTTTCATCTATTTATTCCGTGAAAAAATTGTTCTGGTTTAATGATAACACAATTGAAAATTTGACCACTAGCAATTCAAAAAATAATTATCACCTAAGAAACAGTTAAAACAGTTTTAACAGATAAAAAAAATACGCTCGTGATTTTCAAATTCCCCTTGTTTATTATTTTTCTTTCAAAGCACAATAACAATAGTAAATGTATATGAGAGCGTTTTGTTTTCAAATTCACTAAGGGTCATGATTCAAAGCAAACTAGAAATGTGTTTGTCATTCTTGCTTTTTTCTTTAACCTTTGCTTCTCGGAGGCATACTCATACCAGTAACATTACCTGATGAATTGTTATGGATGTTGTCGAATTCCCGGGACCGATCTACCTGCTCTGCTGCCGTATCGTTAGATTCGACTGCCTGTGCGGTATTGGTAACAAAGCGGCGCTGTGTGACTATGTCCTGTAGGACCCGCACGAGTAGCCCCTGGATATAAACCCTCTGGGTGGTCTCGGCGTCGCTCGTCCCGTCCCCACCGGCAGCGCCCTCAGACGACGGTCGCTGCATCCTCCAACATGACGTTAGTAACTGACGTCAAAACAACCGGAACGTCGTTACTATACAACGTGACGTCAGCGAAACGTTCCGATGTTAAATAGACGCTTGAATTTTTAGGCGCACTTTTGATCGAGAAAAACGTTTTCGAACTTGAAAATGCATTTGACATGTAAAGCATAAAAGCCTTGATCAAAAGCCGCATTGATTGTAGGATACCAGCCATATCCGGATAACTATGTCGTAGTGTAGGTGAGGTTGTGGGTTTGAGCCCAACATTGGGTGTATTCTATCTTTACATGTTTAGTGATTACTTAAAAGCAGAATTAATCCATTAGTAGTTCTCGTTCCACATCTGCAGTAAACGAATTACGAAAACAGTGTTTCCTGTGAATTTGTTTATTAAGGGTATTTTCTCTCTTTTTTACGAAGGCGTCTACCGAATTAATTATGAACCCTGAACTGTTTTCAAAATTAATAAATGCTATCTAGCCATTTTAATTTGAACAAGTCATAAAATTGAACGTGGAATGTATGATCATTTATAATCACAAACTCACTTTATATTTAAACCTGCTTTGGACGAGCTAGAGAAATCAAGTTGGAAAAGGTGAAATACACTGTTCTTCATACAGGCAAAGTTCCGTTGTTTGGATATTCCAGCTTTTTAAGATAGGAATATCATCAATTGTTATCCGAGTTCTGATTGCCGCATGTAATCTTTTTAGCATTGTAAAATTGTGACGGTCACAAAATTGAGCTGTTTTGTAAAAACATGATTGAGTGTCATATATCACAAAGTTCGCTAAAAGATCAGGCTAAAGAATTTGACTCTATGGTTTAACTCTTTACCATCTGCAGACTACATTTTATAATTGAAGCAGACGCCCGTAGAAAAGCTTTGTAAACGTGTGAAAAACCTTTCGGTTCTGCTGTTGTAATATGTGAAAAGATTGAAAAAAGCATTGTGGCAAAAGTCGTCTTCTGTAAGACGCAAAAATGTGGAGTTATGTGGTAATGTGTTAAATCGCCAATCACTTCATTCCCTTATAGTGGATTTTGGGACTGATCCTTATTGAACAGCATCAGAAGACGACAAGTTTGGAACATGTTTATTAAGACATACATTTGCCTTTGCCATATTTGGTAAAGGAGTGTTACAAAAGGAGAAATCGTTCATAAACGGTTTTAACCATCGCCTCATTGTTTTAATACTTAAGTATTCTAGTGCAGATATAACAGTATTGGAAATTGGTTTTAAAGCAAGAATTTAAGTTGTGTGTTAAAGCGATGTTTTTTGGCTTATCAAACCATTCCTTAATAAAGAATCTGTAATTTGAACGCATACAACAAACTTAAACAATAAAATTCGAAATGTGTGGCAAAAGGAATACTTAGTTGGCACGAGAAGATTTTCTGATAAACATTTTGATTCTTAGGTATTCTGCTGCATGCAGTTGTTATGGTGTAAACAACTTATGTGTTCTTTTTTTATCAAACTATTCCTTAATTAAGATCCTGTGAGAGATCAAATTTGAACGCATACAACAAAATTTAACATTTTTATTCTTACATATTCTGCTGCATGGAATTGGTATTGATATAAATATACGAAGGAATGTGTACAATGTACATGAATGAGTTATGCACTTACTGAGTCGCATTCCCGATACAGATGATAAAGCTGTGGTCACACTCTCTCGAACTCTTGTAGGACCAAATCCACCATAAGTAACTGGGGTCCTCGCAATATTTTCCGTCAAACCGCTTACCCTCGTAGTTCAAGAACTCTTTAAAGTTCGTCTCAATGTAGCCACGCCCCTCTATATGACTCGACAGCTGAAAAATTGTGTTCGAATTAGACCAGCATCAAATGTTGGTCATTAATTGGTGAGTGCATCGTTTGAATCTACGAATTCCATAAACTATCATAATCAAGTTGAATAGGTAGGTATTTAGAATGCTCATATTCAGTACCAGGGCTTTTTCGCATCATATAATAGGTGACAATAAAAGTTTGTTTGTTCATACCAGTTTGTTTGGTATCCAAATTCACCATTTTCAGCGATAGAATTTTTATAATCAACAGGCCTGGGCCACTTCCCAATTCAAGGTGAAAAATGCCCCTCGTACGGGCGGGATATCACGAGAAAGGGTATATTTTGGGATTTCATGATGTTTCATTGTCAAGATAACGTGTTACATTTAAGGGCCGATCTGACTTGAGGCTATTTCAGGTTTTGATCAATTGAGGTTGTATTGCCACTGTGAAGCCCTTTATGAACTTATGAGCTCAAAAACGTTGCTTCCGGTTGTCATGAATGTAGATTACAGTTTTCTTTTGTTTGTTTCGGTTTAACATCGCATCAACAGTATGTATATAATATAACTATGCACAGAATTAAGGGTGGAAGAGGACCCAGGAAGAGAACGCCCAAAACTGTCCCCAAAGGCTGGTCAGGGTCGGTAGAACCATCTGTGATCTTTAAATCAACCTGAGGACCAACTCTCATGAAAACCCCAAATCTCTCGCTGCCGTGGTTTGAAACCTCGCAGAGGATGTAGGAGGAGGATGCATTCAACTTCAACCCAGGGTAACCTGAGTACCGTTTTGCTAAGCGACTTTAGGATAATATTTGCGTAGGTCTAAATTGAAACACTTGGATAGTTTGTTAAATAAAAATTTGATATTACAATGTGACGCGTCATTAGAAGCGTCTCGGAAAGACGATTCCGATGAAGTGTCACTTTGTAATATTGCTTAGCCATATTTAAACAAGATGGAATGTTGTTTTGAACTTACGCAGATTCTTAGCATAAAATCGTTAGTAAAACGGTACCTTGTACTCTAACTACTAGGCCGAAGAACATCCCCCTATAAGATAGAAAAACCCTGAAACCTCACCGATGCAAGTGAGAATATGTTTATGCATTAGTACCATTAAAACATTTGAGATGGACTCTCAAATAAAACTGTCAAACGATTTTGAAAAATGGTTAAACCATGGTAAAATTCAAGGGAACGCCGAAATAATCATTTTGTTTTTATTTCGAATACCTGCAGATTTGACGCAAATATGACTGTGTATGTGTATTGGCACAATTAATACTATTAAGATATATACTCAAATATATATTTCAAACAATCATAAAAACAGAAGGTAAGATCATGGTATAATTTAACGGAACGCAAAAATAACCATTTTTTTTTTAAATTTCGAATTCATACAAAACAAACCATTATACAACTACACCCACCTGCCATACTGCCAACAGTACGGTCCACAACGTATTCCATAAACACTTCATATTTTCATTGTCCCGATCGCGAATTATTCCACAAATGTTTCCCGTAATGGTCTCTCCCCATGGAACATCACATTGTCACACAAACTCTATATCGAGGTTAGTATGGTTAGGACTTGTGGACAGTGGCATGACCTATAAATGGCGAACGCTGTCACATTGTGTTACTGAAACACCAAGATCGCTCTGACCCTTACGCCATACTCTTCTGTTTAACTCTTGGAATGCGAGGTGATTTTCTAAACATAGATCTTTGTGTCGTCTACTTTCCAAAAACATGTAATATGTCCTTAATTTTTATGAGAAATGATACTTAGAGTAGCAAACAGGTTGGATCACAGGCCAGCCGCCAATTTAATTGGTGGCTGGCCTGGATCTTACCTGTTTGCATAAGCATGAAGTCGGTTCCAGCATTATAAGTGTTAAATGCGCCTTTTCATCTAAAGAAGTTTATACTAATTTATTTTACATTGATTGTGAAGGAAGTTCATACAACTTATACAATACAATCATATTATGAAACTGCCCCCTGGGTAAACCCGTACTCGCATCGAATGACCATTACTGAAAGGTCGCAAAGTGGACCCCGGTCCTCACGGGATTCGAAGGCACGACCCTCGGGTCCAGAGTACGACCCCTCTAAACCGCTGCCCTCCATTTAAGGGTTGGAAGAACGAATCCATCTTTAACCACCGGGGATTTTACGACGGCGCGACTCAAGTGCTGAACGGAAACGGTCTAAAACACTTGTTGGTAATTCAAGAGTTTCAATTAGTCCTGGTGCTTGCTCCCCAAGTTAATATGACCTAATGGTTATGAAATAATGAATATATATGTCATCGACTTGTTTTAAATATAATGCCGAATACGGTCAATAAAGGGATGATATGTCTTCTACGATTACTGTGTTTTAACGGTGTTTGGCTAATGATTGTCCCACGAACATGATTTTAAGTATTTGATGAATAAGTTTATTTCAGTAAAAGACTTAGCTTCCTATACACAGAGTACGCACCTGCGTACACATTGTTCTCAGAAGAAGAACGTCTTAGATCTACTTTGAGTGTCCTATATCAATTTCATGATTTCCCCCCAGGTGTTTTATGTATACATGTATTTCCGTATTCGAGACACTCTTACCTGCACCAGAGGTGTGACAGGAATTGAATTATTCTCTTGGCGGGTGATGCCCCCAGACCCCACCCCACTGGCCGTGCATACACTCACTAAATGCCTCAGCTTCGCCCCTGCACAGATACCGATGTCAATGTCCACAGAAGATGATTTTCTCAAGCCTATAACACCATTTATTGGGATCAAAGTACACTTTATCTACTTTGTAAATGTAGCAGGGAACCAATGCTCTTAACGTAAGGTTTGAACAATCTTTTAACAACTACTTAAAAAGTTCTCCTCGTTTTGAGCAGACAAACCGTGTGTTCAGAAATTCGGGGCTCATGTCTCTATTTTTTTCACATACATTGATTAACCTAGTATCAGGTACATGCACGGGCCAGGATAGTGTTTTACTAAACAACTTACGCTAAAAAATTGGGTTCAAAACAACATTTCCTATAATTTCAATCATTATCGAAAAAAGCAACATAGCAACGTGACACTTCATTAGAACGTCTCTCCGAGACGCTTCCAATGACGTGTTACGTACGTTGCAATGTGGGCCTATATCAGTTTTGACTTACGCAAATATTTTCCTTACGTCGTTTAGTAAAACAGGACCCCAGGCTAAGGACAACACGGTCGTTTTGGGACTGGTTTTCCTTGTACATGAAAAGATTTAAAGATTTTTAAGCCAGTCAGGAGAAAATTCATACTTACTTGTTTAACTCTTTTCTAAGAGTAAAGTATGTGTTCATAGTGTTTCTTTGATGAAGCTTGAAAAGCGCTTATTGGTCATTCTGCTCACAAGTATTATATACTCCACGACAGAGGTGCAGAGTTAGAGCGTCGGCCATTTGTACCGGGGGTCCAAGTTTCGAAACCCCGTTAGGCGAGGTGAAAATTATCCGGGCTTGCGACGCGGCTACTGATTTAGTATCCAGGAAGCAGTCATCGAGAGTGGCTTTGAACAAGCTTTAAGCTTCCTTCACAATCGATGTAAAACAAAAACGGAAATAATTATTTATATCAATTTTATCAGGGCTTTCTTTCCTTAAATCTGGCTGTTTGTTTTAGGAAGTTTCCTCGCTAAAATTGATGAATTTGGAACACACCCTTTATACGCACTTATACCTTCTGAGATACCTTCTGAGATGTTGGGAAAACTTCTTAAGCCCCTAAGGCTTGTCCTTCCCCTCTATACGTGTCCTAACACTGTCGTCCGGTTTCGAAGGGTCTTTTTTAGTAGATTGTAGTTAAGTCAAACCTGCTCAACTTCAACTCAGGTTCATTGTCTAAGAGTTTTTAAAAGTCACAACATCTTTCGCCATAACTATAGCACTATTTAGATGGTTCCAGTCATTTATGGTACGGTGCGGAAACGAATTCTGACGAATACTTCTGATGGCTCTTGGTTTTTTAAGTTTATACGGATGTTGTCTCAAGTCGTGTGGAGTTGCAGTTGTTCACTGTCAAAGTCGAATAGATTGTGCAAAAGTCTGTAGACAAGGATCATGTCACCACGTCTTCGTCGGTACTCCAATGTAGGAAAGTTCAGTGTCCTAAGACGATCCGCATATGAAATTTCTCTCAATGCTGGCACCAGCTTTGTGGCTCACCTTTGAACGTTTTCAATCACTTGCTTATTTTTCTTGGTTACAGGATAACAAATACAATTTCCATAGTCAAGATGAGGACGAAATATTGACTTGTACAGGCACAGCAGTAGATTGTTGTCCATGTACGAAAACTTTTTTCTTACCAGCCCCACTGTACTATTGGCTTTGTTCACAGCTGTACTAATATGTTTGTCAAAAGCTAGTGTACTACTAAAGTGGACTCCAATGTCTTTCTCAGTCTCTACTTCACTAATGACTGTTCTTACACCATTTTTGTCATACATGTTATAGTTGGAGTCAAATTGTTTATTCCCAAAATTCATTGTCTTACACTTGTGGGCGTTGAACCTTAACAACCAGTCATTACTCCATTGGCAAAGGTTATCAATATCACTCTGTAGATCATTCATATCATTCTGTCCTCGTATCACCCTATAGAGCTTAGTATTTTCTGCAAAGAGCTGGCAAACACTCTGCACTACTTGTGGAAGATCATTAATGTACAAGACAAAGAGAAGCGGTCCTAACACACTGCCCTGGGGAACCACCGATCTCACATCAGTCCAGTCTGATTTCGTACCATTTATCACCACTCTTTGTTGTCTCTGTTCCAAACAGCTCTAAACCCAAGATGCAAGATTCCCTCGAATACCATACGAATGTACTTTCAAAAGAAGGCGTTGGTGGGGCACAGTGTCAAACGCTTTCGCGAAATCGAAGTACACATTGTCAACTTGTAGATTATCTTCCAATGCTCAAGTCCAATCTTCCAATACATTCAAAAATTGCAATATAGTACTCCTGTTCTCACGAAACCCAAACTGTCTATCAGATAACAAATTGTGCTTCTTAAAGTGCTCAAAGATAGCTTTCTTCACATTCCTTCCGAGCAGTTTACAAACAACAGATGTCAGCGACACTGGGCGATAGTTTCCAGGGTCCGATTTCGAGCCCTTCTTGTAAATACATGTAACGTTTGCCTTCTTCCAGTCCGCTGGTACAGTACCTTCTTGAATTGAATTTGCGAATAAAATGATAAGTGGTCTACATAGCTCATTTGCACAATCTTTCAATAACATCGGGTGGCAGTCCTCAGGCCCACAAGATTTACTTATATCCAACTATTCGAGTTGTTTCAATATAAAATCTTCTTGAATAATCACACTATTTGTACAGTCATCATCTTTCACTTTGTTTGAAAAATCTGGTAAGTGGGTTGCATACTCATCAGTAAAGACCGAAGAGAAGAAATTGTTCATAAGTTTTGCCTTCTCTGCATCATCTGTTAAAATGTCCCCGTCTTCATCTTTAATATCACTTATACCACATTCAGTCTTTGTCTGTGTCACATATCCCCAAAACGATTTGGGATTCACTTTAGCGCTCTCAGCAATCAACTCCTCTTGCTTCTTCCTAGAGAAAGATACTGCATTTGAAGCTTTGTTTCTTAGTCGACAATACTCCTGATATTCGTGATAGCTACGGCTAAATGTAAAACGTTTCCATGCATGATACTTCTTTTTTACTGCTCTTACACAATAATGATCCATCCATTTAGGATTGCTTGTCAATGTTCTACTCTTCTTCAAAGGTACAAAGTCCTCAATACAGTGGTTTATATGGTGTAGTATATAGTCCCATGAAGCTTGTACATTCTTTTCTTCAAGACTTGTCCAATCAACATTACCCAAGTAATCTCTGTGTGCATTATAATTACCATTGAAGAAGTTTTTTTTTGCATCTTTTTTTTGTGTTCATACTTAATTTACACTTAATTTCAAAAGTTATTCCTATGTGATCACTAGCTCCTAGTTTATCCCTATACACGACATTTTCAACTATATCTTCAACATTTGATAAAATCAAGTAAAAGATCTTGATTCTCATCACGACTATTCTGGCTCTTGTAGACTCCGCCAATAAGTACCTTCTCATGTCGGTTTATTCGTAGTTCACACCATGCAGACTCTCTAAATTCTGTATTGTTCAAAATTTCACATGTGTCAGCAGGAATACTCTCACGTACATAAAAAGCAATTAATATAACACCTCTACTATTCTCAGCAATATTTCCAGTGAAACAAGTGTAGCCTTGTAGTTTATACTCATTACAGTGTACCAGTTGTGCATTACACTTAGGGAAAACCTCTGTATTCACTATAACATCTGGACTATAAAGTGCAGTATGAACTTTCAATTCATCTATCTTGTTTAACAAGCAGCAGTCAGCATTTAAATAATACACTTTCAGATTGTCATGAACACCCTCGACATCTAAATCCTCAGACTCTGTGTAACTATCTTCAGAATTTATAGAAATATTTGAACTATTCAAGGTTTGATAACTGTTTGAACTTAAACTGTCAGAACTAACATCTGTACAGTTTTCCTCATCATTATCAATGCTAGTTTTGAAAAGAACCCTCTTTTCTCCCACCTGTGGCACCTTCTGTCGCTGCAGCTGTAGTGTAATTGTGCTCTGTAGCTGTAGTCGGTGGCTCGGGAGCACCTCCTGCCGCTGCAGTTGCCGTGTAGTTGTGCTCTGCAGTCAGCTTGACAATCCTCCCCTTCCGAATGGCAAGACCTGTCTGACCTTCTCGTTCTCTCATTCGCTTTTCTTCCCTCAAGTTATAGGCCTGCTGACGTTGGTTGTAGATGACATCTGGTGTGATGTACACATTAGAATGAGCATCATTTTTTAATTTCCTAGACTCACTAAGGATTTTGCGCTTACTTTCGAAATTTTTCACCTTGATTCTCACTGGACGGGGTTTGTTTGGGATCACTTCACCTATTCAAGTCACCCTTTGCCCTGCTTATGTGTTATAAAAATAAAAACTATATAGAATAAAACCTGTTTCATTCTGTCCTAGTTGATCTCCTTCAAGAAAAATGTTTTCTATGATGCGATTATCAGCGATTCCCTCCATTTTTCTGACGAAGTGTATGCACGTGCGTACAGTGATAAAAGGTTAGAACGCCCCTGGATAAGTTCATATTTTCCATCAGAAATTGTGAAAGAAATTACCAATAATATGTACGAAAAATTTCTTTTGACATTTTCCTGTCTAATCTCAGGGTCATGGCTTGTGACAAATGAACCGAAGGCAATTTTTTTTTGAGCCTTGGGTTCTTCCTTTACGTTTTTTTTTTTTTTTTTCATCATAGATGGCTGAACATTCAATTTGGCGTATATCTTGAGCAGTTGATGCCTGCATTGAACTAGTATAAGATTTTAAGACTATTTTCATTTTTTTGAACTTTCTGAAAACAATGTGTAGGCCGCGGAAGCTACGCACCTGGTACTGTCAAAATAAGGAGGCGGTTTCTCCAGGCTAAAAGAATTTTTTCTACATAATTTAATGTAGGGGTGGTTACCGCTGCAGAAAATTGTGAAGATCCGCGGGAAGTTAGAGTCATCTCCCTTGACAGACAACGGGTACCAGTCTCCTGGATACCAGCCCAGTAATATCATCGGACCGGCGTCATGTCGACTCAAGTTTTCGGCGATAAAACGGATCTTTTGGCCTACATAGGCGCGGCGGCAGTGTCTTTCGCCGTTTTCAAGTTCGTCTGGTCATGTGTTCGAGCCTTTATGACGTACGGGGTCGGGAAGGTGTACCCCATCCGAGATCAGTTACTGAGCGCCGGTGGTTGGGCAGGTAGGGAAACTAGAACGACGGTTCAAAGGGTCATGTTGTTGCATGTTGACAGCGTGAAATCGACGTGAATACAGTATTTTAACATGGTGAATGACAATATGCGTATTTTTCGGTCTATATCGTTTAATTTTTCAGACCTGTTAAACCTATGTTGTAGGTACACATTATAATCGTCTGTTCAAGACGATTCTAATTGGTACCGACAACATAGGTTTGTGAGCAAAGTTGGGTATCTTAACTAAAAATGGGGCAGATATTATTAGATTTACAACTCATATTATGATTGATCAAAACATTTATGATTGGTACTTTTTTGACTCTAGATAACAAATAAACACATCCGTAAAGTTTTAATTTGTTCCTCCTGTAATGACATTAAACCTGTTGTTACCAAGGTGAAAAACATCATGGACTGGAAAAAGTCAAAATAATTTGATGTGAACATCTCCTTTTGTTTTCTGATTGGGCATTCTAATGTCAAAGTTTAGAAGGACCAAACTAGCAGTGGTTTTCATCAAATTAAGCTTATCAGGTTTAAAGCACAAACTGGCCCTTCAAAGTCAATTGAGATGACAATATATACAAAAAAAAGGTAAATACCATAGAAAATGGCATCAATTGCCATAAACAATTGAAAATGGCTAATTTGTCAAATCCTTTGTTTTTGCATGTCAACGGATGTAGATAGTCATTGTGTCGCACTGTAGTGAAAGGTGAACACATGTCAATGTCAAGTAACCAATTAAGTTCCACCAAAGGAACTGTTTAGCAATTCAAAATCATTTCTTTGAACTACTTGGTAACTTTGGTATAAAAGGTAGTATACAGGTGATAAATTACCAGAAGTTGTCAAGTCATCGATAATTTAGTAATAAATAGAGGATAATCTTTCGATTGATATCAAAAATATGTCATGAGAATGGGTTGTTATAAGGTTAAAAAAACGAGTTCGAATGGAGTTGATTATTCTATTTTTTTTTTAATTCACTATAATAAATATATTTGCCAAAATACCTCCATAAACACCAAATGGAATATAAAATTGGAGGATCAAAGTAGTTAACAACACACATGGCATCATTTTTGCGACCTATGACGTCATTCACGCGTATCGATACATTTTAGAATACAAACATTTTAGTACCGTGTGCTAAGGAATGGTAAAAGAAAGTATTTCTGTCAAAACTGATATCATCACTAGTGATGATATTCACAGTGACAAAATTGAAAATTAATACACTGAGAAATCCCAGTATTTCACTGATAGGAATATAATAAATAAGATGCTCGCTCCAGTTGTCATTTACGTAGAGAATCAATTGTCTGCTCTGACAGCTGACAAATTATGCCACAGTGGCACTGAAAAAGAAAAAAAGTTCTAGAAAGTCGCCAACAAACATTATTTAATCTTCTCAATATAAGTCAGAATAAACCTAAAAAATCACTATCCAATTTTTATCCCGAGTCCAAGAATTAGATGCTGAGCGAGATGGATAAACCAGATTCCAGTTCAAGCAAAACTGTACATTCTTGATTAATGGTGCTTTCCTGGCTATGTTATAGTAAAAATGATGATGGGACCAATTTCATGTCTTGTGATGCATGCACATCAACAAAATTAATGAAATGGAATAGTTAAAACTCCTCAAAATAGGAATTATCAAAACTCAACTCTTGTCAGACACACATCCCTGTCAGACTATAAACTATCTATTGAAACTCCTGATCTGCAACAGAACTTTCAGTCTTGTGAAAAAGAATCTGTTTAAATTATTTTTACAAAAATCTCCAGTTATCAGTGTTCTCAATAAGAACAGGTTGTAGGCCAAAATGACTGCTTATGGAACCCTATGGACCCCCCTGCAAGTGGCCTGTTCAGATTTTTTTTGGCCTGTTCAACCAATACTTTTTGAGAACACTGGTTATTAACTTTTATCAGATTAGTATATTGATGCATGTCGACTATGAGGCAGCGATCCAATTGTGACAAAATGGCAAGGAAAGAAGAATTTATGAACTGAAATGAATACGCAATCCAAGTTGGAAAATTTGAATAAAGTTTATTGTTATGAGAAGTAAAACAAAAACATGTTAAAAGAATAGATATATAGAGTCGTTTTTTGCTTTAATCTGGACCCATAGTTTTCTGTCTGGACCCATTATCCCAGATTTTATCCGTACCAATGGACCCTTACATTTAAAAGGTAAAATGATCACTGTCCTTCAGAAGTTTGATGTGACGGGAGATATTGCCCCATCATGTCAAAATAGTGTAACTTGGACTTGAAACGGAGCTGCAAGGTCATGAAATAAAGTTGTAAAGTTTAAATTCAACACCTGACAGTGTAAGATAATTGCCATCTCATTTTCCTTTTGTCTCTGGTCATGCATTCGCACCAAACTGTTCAGTTTACTCACAGATTTCAGTGATGTGGAGTAGAAATAATCATTGCCTCATGGAGTTGCCGGATTATTCGATACTTAAATTGACAGGATTATACAGAGGGTTCAATATAATACTATAGTAAGTGCTTCACAAACATAAAGCACTTACTATAGTATTACATAGAACCATCTTTACCATTATCCAATTATTGACAATTATTTGTGATCAAATTGCTATAGTAACATGCATTACCGGGCTGGTTCCCATGTTCACATAAGTAGGACATGCTTTTGTAGCCATGATGCGGGAGCTGGCTATTATTCATGGTCACATGATTATGCCATGCATAATAGTTAAATACCTGTCTGCTAAAAATATCATTTTTTTCTTCCTTATGAATATAAACTACAAAAACAATAGTTCTTAGCCTGACTTTTAGAAGAATATGGAATGTGATAAGCTCACTTTTTAAGTCACCAACCTATGGGTTCATGCAGGTGTAGGTAATTAGTATTATGTCATTAGATACTGAAGGGAAAGGATAAACTTCATATTTGTATTTAACCCTTTACCAAACAATAACGACATTTAACCACTTTGTTGCAGATGACTAGATGGAAAAGATTGTTGGAAAAGGAGCAATTGCTCATAACGAACAATTTTCCCTTTTCCCACAATGTTTTCTGCCCTTTCAGAAGATTATTTTCCAATTTCCTCACATTTTGAAATGTTGTCTGCAAACTCTTCCAATTTGGGACAGTCAATTTACATTTCGTAAAGGGTTAAGATAGTATGTTAAGGTACCTGCCTTATTTCCGTAACTCTGGCTTGATTTACAAGGAAATTCTGAAGGCTGCATACTTTGAAAATCTAGACTTAAGTTTGGGTGCAACTTAGTGTCTTATAAACTCGGAAAGGAATTTATAAACTGGGAAAGGAATTTAGTTTAAATCACACACATTTTCTTTCCTGATAGGGTTATAAAAGTATATTTTGGAAAAGGATAACTTTACAAAATGAGCTCATTTTCTCAAAATTTAAAACCTAAGCGGCATCAAACAATAGCAATCTTTTAATTATTAAAGAAATTAAGTCAATATGTATTTTGTAAAGAAAAGATCTGTAACAACAAAACTGAAATATGATACAAATATCAAAATGGCCCAACAAAATAGTTAGTCCTTCAATTTATTGTTTACTTTCAACACAAGTATGGTTAGAGTTTATTTTTGTTTCTCTACCCCACATTGACCACTTAACTGATCCTTAACAACATACTGGAACATACTTCATTCTGAAAATAGATTTTTATGTTATCTGCTTTCCAAAACCTTTAAAATTTGCTAAGTTTTGATGAAGAGAGATACCCAGAGTAGCAAACAGGTTAGATCACAGGCCAGCTGCCAATTTACTTGGCGGCTGGCCTGTGATCTAACCTGTTTGCATAAGCATGAAGTTGGTTCCAGCACTATAAGGGTTATGATGTTGATAAGGATAACCACTTACCTCAAAACATACTATTACCTCTAATTACAATATACTTTAAGTTGAAAACCTACAAGTGAGGGTGACATAGGAGAAAGTGCTCTTGACCATAGGGGTCAATAGTAATCCTGGGGTCAGCACTATGTTATATACTATATAGTTTACTACATAGTACTAAAACCAGGATAACTATATATAGTCCGCTATCCTCATTACACAAGTTATTTCTTCTTTTACACCAATGATGTTTGTTTACAATATCAAGATCGAAGGGTTATGTATCTTGAATTATTCCTTTCCTATTTTCATTTGCTGCTAATTAATTCATTAGTTCATTAATTGATCCCTTTCTTTTCCTATTTCTATGCCTTCTGAAAAGATTTAATTAGTGTCTATCTTTAATATTTTGCAGTGGTTACCGGGGCAACCGATGGAATTGGCAAAGCTTATTGTGAAGAGGTGAGTGAAATCAGGTTGGTTAAAATGGAAAAACCTTGAAGGCTGTTGAATTGGTTTAGATGAAGAGTTTTAACTGTTTTACAAACAAATGATTTTGATAATCTTCCTTAATGATTAGCTCTTGTGTTTGGTGATGTTGTTGAGAATTACCTCTGAACAAAAACTGTATTGTTTTAAGGGCATTTTGTTCTTTACAAGCAAATTGTCTCATGTGTGAGTAAGCACCTTTTACACCATAGAAATTAAAGTCAACTTGTACTGCTTGTTCAACCAACAATAGAATATATGTTAATGTTGAGCTGTCAGTGTACTGAAATGGGTTAAATAATCCTGATATTTTCCTCATTTAATTTTCAGTTGGCGAGATATGGCCTGGATATTGTATTGATCAGCAGGACTGAATCAAAGTTGAAGGCTGTGGCTTCTGATATAGGTATGTTCTTATAAACCCTGATTAATCAATTCTTAAATGCTTGTATGTGCTTGTATTTATTACAGGTTAAAAATGAAAATAACAAGAGATAAAAAAAAAATGTTAGAAATAACATCACCATTGTGATGATAAGTAGAAACTGTTTTGACAAAAGAAGAAATTGCTTGTCATGACCCATCTAATTTTCAAAGTTGGTTGCTGGTGGTGTGGAGAGGGAACACAAGATGAAGGAACAGGCAAATGACTTCCATAGACTTAAGACCTGCTTGCTTAACCCATTAACAAACAATAACGACATTTGACCAGTTTGTTAAAGATGACCAGTTTGTTGAAGAAGACTTGAAAACATTGTGGGAAAAAGAGAAATTGATCTTATTGAGCAATTTCTCTTTTTCCCACCATGTTTTCTACCCTATCAGGATTATTTTCCAATTTCATCGCATTTTGAAATGTCGTCTGCAAACTCTTTTAATTTGGGACAGTAAAAAATTTGGCATTTGGCAAAGGGTTAATACAGCTCTGCATGAAGATGCCTCTTTCTGGCAATAATTATTGATTTATTAGACTTTAAGGGTTCAAAACAAGACAATAGTTTGTGCTTCACTTCATTGGAACTGAGACAAACTGAATATTCACCTTTTTCTTAATAGTTTTAAAATGACAACAAAAAAATGAAATTTTAGGATAAAAACTATGAATTTCAAATGATCAAATAGGAGGAGAAAATCTTTAAACCATTGTGACAAAATGATACTGCTTATTATGAGGAATGCCAATTAAGGGGTTTAATTGTAGATAAACAATGATATTGAATACCTGTAGCATTTTTCAGAGCATTCCAACCCAAAGCAATAGAAATATCTCCAATAGTTTCAAGATTAGAAATTGCCCTTATTTATACAGCCATGTACTCCAAATCATTACCATATTTGATCATGCAATCTTTGAAAGCAGAAAAACCTCTTTGGTTCCTACTTTAGCTGTTTTATGAGATTACACAATATATATATATACAGTATCTATATGTATACAATCTGTTTCTATTATTTCTTCAGAGAGTCAGTTTAAAGTGAAGACCAAGATTATTGCAGCAGACTTTTCCAAAGGATACTCTATCTATGACGACATCAAAGCCAAGTTACAAGGACTTCCAATCGGAGTGTTAGGTAAAAACTATAAACTGTATAAACTTAGATAAATTGATGCTTCTCAAATTAATTATGCGTTTGATGGCTAATTTAAATTGTATATCAAACAACTATACAATAACACTATTCTTTCAACATTTATATTTTTTTGACTTTCAAACTTTCTCTTCTGTGAACAAGCACCTTTTACCCTTTCCCAAACAATAAAGACGTTTGACCACTTTGTTGCAGACGACTTAAGAAAACATTGTGGGGAAAGGAGAAATTGCTCGTAACAAGCAATTTCTCCTTTCCCCACAATGTTTTCTGCCCTATCAGAAGATTGCTTTACAATGTCATCACATTTTGAAATGCCGTCTGCAAACTCTTTCAATTTGGGACAGTCGAAAATTTGGTGTTTGGGAAAGGGTTAACCAATTCTCCTATATTGGAATTAACTATTGGCCAACATTGAGAGGAACAGCAGACAACAGTTATACAGGGTAAATGATAACAATTTCTTTGAATTTATAGGCTGATGAGAAACCATTTTGACAAATGGAGACATTGGTGGTTAAAAACACTTCATTTCTAAAATCTCATGCTGCTAATGTGTTAAAGTAAAGTTATATCAAAGAAAAGGTTAATTAGAACAAGTGGCATGTTATGAAAATTTCCTCCTTTTGTCATTGGCTCAGATAACTTGTGCCTATAGTACCTAAACATGGTCATATTTGTACATTAAATAATGTAATAAAGATAATAAACTTTATGGAAAATGAGTCTTGTCTGTGACTTCATTATGTATGACTAGTACCTTTTTTGTGAAATGGCCATATATATTTCTTTCATTTCAGTTAACAATGTTGGTCTGTCTTATGACTATCCTGAATTTTTCTTGGAATTGCCAGATCAAGATAAAGTAAGTATAAATGGAATAATATATAGGACTCTCATTCAGCCTTGATGCCTGTACAATCTGATCTTTGGGACATCCTTTGCCTAGTGGTTAGGGAACAGAACTTGAAATCATGTGGCCCCTGTCCCTGTTGGTTCAAATCCCGGTAACAGCATTTAGATTTTCAAGAGAACTGGTCTCCTGACTGTCTTACAGAATAGCGATGATCAGCCCTTATGAGAAGTTGGATATAGGGTTCTCTTCTATCATCAAGAGTCAGGCATCAAAACTGAAATAATATTGACATGATGTGGAACCCGAAAGAATAAACAAATTAATGAATACATGTAATCTGACTTTTCGAAATCTATGGATAGCCATTGTGCCTGTATGTATTGTACATTTTTGAGTCCACATTTGTATGTAGTGCAGGAAAAGGGAAATTACACATTGATTTAATATGCAATTCCAGGTTTTTCAACATTTATTTCTATCCATCTGGTGAAATATATATTAAAAAAACCTACTAATTACAAATGATGATTGGCCCTGAGTCTACACATCTTTGACTGGTTATATATATCTATCAGTATATTTCTAAAATTAATTTAATTGAATTTGATCTGACAATGATGTTTGTAGAAACAATCCACATTATTAGATCAATCAATAGGCAACAAGGTCTTTGGATACAGGGTTCTCAGTTTAGAACCCTGGTTGCTTTGACAACCCTGGTTGCATTGACATTTTTTTTTTTTTGCATCAAATGAAGTCTTTCTTACATAACGTATTTGTTACCCTCCTTCAATTTGTAGTATTAATATTTTAAAGCAATGAGTGATAAACCCTTACCAAACAATAATGACATTGGACCACTTTATTGCAGACAAATCTGGAAAACATTGTGGGAAAAGGGGAATTAGGAGCAATTTCTCGTTTTTCAACATTGCTTTCTGTCCTATCAGAAGATAATTTTCCATTTTTTTCACATTTTGAAATGTCGTCTGCAAACTATTTCAATTTGGGACAGTTGAAAATTTGGTGCTTGCTAAAGGGTTAAAGCAATGAGTGATTAAAAAAGAAAAATGGGCAATACTCCAGAGACATGAATTGGTTTGTTGACTGCTGAAATAAAACACAAAAGCTATCAAAATTTTATTCCAATGATGAATAAAAAAACCCACCAAAGAACTACCATTTAAATAGTTTGAATACGTCTTCCTTTTCAGTTGTTGGCCAATTTGCTGTATGTAAACTGTTCCTCAGTTACACAGGTATGTAGACTAAAGATCTTTTTCACCTGAAATTAATTTTATATGTCTCCTGTGGCAGACAATACTATGAACAAATACAGTGACCAAAGGTGAGATAGCATTTATCAAAGCTGCGTAGATATTAGAAAATATCTAGTTGACAAAACTACGCCAGAAACTTTTGCCAGAGAAGTTTTCACAGTAAGAGCTATTCATCGCAATATCCATGTGCACATAGCACATGCATTTGTTAGTTGGAGTTTGTAAACAATTTCATTGGTTAATATATTATGAATTTTCATTTCAAGGCACATTGGCGACTGGTCAATTGAAGGCATTTTGACACGATAAAAAATGTTTCTTATTTTTATTCATTCTTTGGTCTAAACATGGTGTAATTTAACCTTATTCTTTTATAGTTGCATACAGTCTAAGTTTGTGAGTCTTAATAAAACAGAGGCACAAGATTATAATTATTATACCCATTCTCTTATATTGTAATATATGAAAATTTCAAACTATGAGCAACATCAAGGGATTTAAATAGCTTGAACATATACCTTTTCTTTATGATATGGGTAGAATACAATGTGATCAAAGCATAAATTGCTAATGAAGACTTGTTAACACTTCATCAAACGCCATATAAACAAACAAATTCTTATATTTTGACTGCAGTAGGAATTAGATCCTTTCAATCAGTCATCAGAGAATTTGTCGGTTCAGTCTCACATTTTCAAAACTTGCCGAGTTCAATCTGAATTACAGGTAGAGTTGTTTGAATATCTAGGGTTTGATGCAATACTTTTGTAGGCCTTTCACTTTTGTAACAGACATGATACAGACTTGTGTTAACCCATTACCAAACAATAACAACATTTGACCAGTTTGTTGCAGGCGACTGGAAAACAATGTGGGAAAAGGAGAAATTGCTCTAAACGAGCAATTTCTCCTTTTCCCACAATACTTTCTGCCCTATCAGAAGATTGCTTTTTAATTTCATGACATTTCTAAATGTGGTCTGCAAACTCTTTCAATTTGGGACAGTTGAAAATTTTGCGTTTGGTGAAGGGTAAAACCATCATTATATTCAAATGAATTGATAGTTTCTGTATCAAACATGTTGTATCTGTTATAACATCATGGGTGAAAGCGTTTCAGGTTTTTGAGACTTTTTGTCCCTATACAACGCTATAGCAAACATGCCTTTTCAGGATAATGAACTACATATTTCAGGTTTTTGAAATTTTTCAACTTTCATCCATGTTACATTAATTCTTTGCTGATATTCTTGTTTCAGATGTCTGCCATGGTGATGCCTGGAATGGTCCAGAGGAAGAAGGGTGTGGTCATCAATATATCATCTGCCTCTGGCCTCAGCCCTACCCCCCTGTTGTCCGTCTACTCAGCTTGTAAGGTAAGACAACGTGGACTGTTAGCAGATACAGCCCAACTTGTGTTAAGCAACCATTCTTTGAATCAGCCAACCTGCCTTAAACAACCACTACAGAAAGTCCCATTGTTGGATTTATAGTAAACACCAATTTGTAATAAGCAGCCAACCTGTCTTTAATAGCCAATTTTCTCAGTTCCATAGGCTTGCCTCTTTATACAAGTTTGACTGTAAAAGGTTTTGTTTATTAGTGTCACCCCTATTGAAAGGGCCAGCCAGTTTTACTTAAGAGACACTTTCAGGGCTCACGCTGTCGGTTGCCAAATGCGAATATTGTTTCATTCTGGCGCAAGATTTCCTGATTTGGCGAATTTGCTTGGCGCATGTTTTTTTTCATTCAACTTTATCATATTTCCACCTGTCTGGACATTACAGACAGTTTTATCTTTTGACACACTTAACAGTATCTCCGAAACCCCAAAATTAATCCGCTAATTGTTATCCCCGTGTCAAACAATGCCTGAGGCGTGTATTAATCGGGTCTTTATTATGTGTAAACAACTCGACACACTTGATTGGTAGACTCGATGCGGTTGTTCCACGAAAACTGATTACTATTTACCGCATTCCGTCCAGTGTTTTATGATGCATGGTAGAATGCGAGAATTTAAAGAGAGTTAATTTGTAAAGTATTTTGATATTGACAGTTCGCTTCCTTCGTTGATGCAACGGTACTATTCAAATTGCGATCCTCGATTATTAATCATTCAAATCATCATACCGGAGTCTTGACGAGAGTAAAAACAAATAGACCTAAGATCATGTTAACTTTCCATTTATCTATCGGACATTTTTAATGAATAACAAAACTGAGAATTCAGAATTGCATAGTCTTCAATATGATTTGATGTTTTCTGAGATAAAAGATTCATTTTGATTTTGTCACTGAAAGCGAAGCCTTTAGTTATACCATCTTTGGTTTAAATTTGTTCGGAAGGGGAATGTCTTGGCTTTTTTTTTTTTTAATTTTTTTTAACATATTTTTATTGGCTTTACACATTACATATTTATGACATTACAATTTTAATAAAAATGGTGAAACATAACAAACAGAAATAATTTACCAAGAGGATTTAACACATATGTACATATAACATGAAAAGTGTTTAAAATAAAGAAATTTTAATTGGTGCCATTTGCTCAGAATTTGGCTCCTACTTCTTAAGTTTGGCTCCTACTTTTGTCATTTGGCGAATGTGCTGGCGCAGACTTTTTTCCAGCCAGGGTGAGCCCTGACTTTTTACTGATTATAACTAAGTACCTCCCAACTTCTATCACTATGCCAGACGCCAAGCAGATATAAGTCAGTAACGATTAAATTTAACTAGCTTGTGGCTCACAAACTGGCCATTTCGGAACAAGTCCCACATGAAACATTCTTCAAACAAACGCCTCCAGTGGGGCTCAAACCTTCGACCTCCCTGTCCCGAGGCGGAGGCCTTAACCATTAGGCCACGGTGACGCATATGTCATTCCATACCCCCATGGTTTGTGTTAAGAGAGTGAGAAACCGCAATTAACTATAAGTAGCATGAATGAAATGCCTTTTTATATTAGAATGGGTAGACACTGCTGTGACAAAGGAGGAATTATGCACCATCTCAAGTATTTTGTATTTGGTCATATTTCTTTCCTAGGTCTTTAGTGAAGTTTTATGGAGAAGGGATTCATTCATTCTCTCATAGAAGATGTGGTAGGTCATCATAAAAAGGTTTTTGTTTTAGAAATATTTTTAGTTGCTGTCAATTGATTGTCCTTTCATGCATTTAAACTACATTGGTGTTGTATGTCGCCATATCGAGAGTACAGTGAAATACTATAGTAAGTGCTTCATGTTTATGAACATTGGGGTTCCGGTTGATTCTACAGGACTTAACCATTTCCCAAACAATAAAGACATTTGACCACTTTGTTGCAGACGACTTTAAAAAACATTGTGGGAAAAGGAGGAATTGCTTGTAACGACCAATTTTTCCTTTTCCCACAATGCTTTCTGCCCTGTCAGAAGATTATTTTCAAATTTCATCATATTTTGAAATGTCGTCTGCAAACCCTTTCAATTTGGGGCATTCAACAATTTGTTGTTTGGGAAAAGGTTAAGGATGACATATTCCGGTGCCTGTCAGATAGCCATTGTTTACCATGTCTCTAATATGGTTTTGAGTATATAATTATTCAAGAACATCATAGGAGATGGTACGTTATTAAAGTTATATATGTCAGGTGTTATATGTTATTTTGGTATAATGATAATTATTTTTATTTTCAGGCCTATGTGACCTTCCTATCACAGTGTTTGAATATTGAATACTCCAGACATGGAGTGACTGTTCAGGTATGCTAGTTTTATACAGGGATCAGAAAATCTCTGAATCCCAATCCGTCTGAGAATCCGCCGATAACCCCCACTTAATACGCGCCTCAGGCATTGTTTGACACGGGGATAACAATAAACGGATTCATTATGTGAAGTATCTGGAAGTATTGTTAGGTGTGTAGAATGTCATTTTTGTCTAATATCCAGACTGATTTTTTTATCAAATCTTAACTTGAAATCTGTCCAGTAAAACCGAAATACAGTCTAACTTGTGTTAAGCAGCCACCCTTTTAAGCAGCCAACCTGCCTTAAACAGCCACTACAGAAAGTCCCATTGTTAGATTTATAGTGTAAATCAATTTGTGTTAAGCAGCCAACCTGTCTTAAACAGCCAATTTACTCTGTCCCATAGGCTGGCCTCTTAACACAAGTTTGACTGTATGTCCAAAACCGGCATTTTCCTGATCCCTGGTTTTATGATCATCCAACCATATACAGACAAATATATCTATATATTTTTTTTTACATATATTAACAGTCAAATCCCAGTTTTTCAAGAAGCGCTTGTCTTTTTACAATTAGGCATGGTATTCGAACCCCTACGCCACATCTATGAGCAAAAGTCTTACCCATTCCAAACCATCCTGCAAATGTCGCAGGCTTTGTTTAAAATCACTGTGGATTAAATGAACTTCATGTACTTAAAGAGCAATTGATAATTATTTCAACAGTTATTTTTGATTTACAAAAATAAATGTCTAGATTTTCGCTACAATTGATTTAGGACTTTCATTTGATAAGATTTAAACATTACAGGAAATGAATCATCCCTATACGAAATTCTTTTTGTTTTTGATCTTGAGTTCACAAATAACTTTCGAAACAAAAAACCAATAGATTGAAAATTATGTGAAAATTTTACAGGCTAACCAACGGAGAGCAATAGGACCCAACCCTTACAGGCAGTTTAGCTCCGAGTCTTCCTTTACCTTTATTGAGTCTTACACCGTAAACATGTTTAAATACTGTTAATGCATTGTTACAACCTTTATTAAAAAAAGCGAATCTTCTGGATTTTCCTTTGGTGTTTTAGCCTGTATTTGATGTACTCAAATATGAGTACATTTCTGAGAGCTACCATCCAAATAACAAGATATGGATTTGATTAAACAGAGCTCTTATCTCTTTGTTCCTCTTTCAGTGTGTCAGCCCGTACTTTGTGTGTTCAAATATGAGCAAGATTAAGAGGGCATCGTTGTTCATCCCCTCGGCCAGCACCTTTGTAAGATCAGCATTGAAGACGATTCCATTCCAGACTGTAACTAATGGCTATTGGCCCCATGCCTTGACTGTAAGTGAAAAGATTGTTCATTATTTTGATGAGTAGGTACAAATTACTGCTTAACCCTTTCCCAAATGCCAAATGATCAACTGTCCCAAATTTAAAGAGTTTGCAGACAATATTTCAAAATGTAATGAAGTTTAAATCTTCTGATAGAGTATAAAACATTGTGGGAAAAGGATAAATTGCTCGTCATGAGCAATTTCTCCTTTTTACACAATGTTTTCCAGAGTTATCTGCAACAAACTGGTCAAATGTCATTATTGTTTGTTAATGGGTTAATGCCCCACTGACTCTTATGCTACAATATAATGAAAATTCAAAGCAATATACAGCAAAATCACGGGACTTAATCTCAACGATTGAAAATAGCTGTTTGAAAAAGAACATTATAGCTCACGCATATTTGAATGCTATTTTTCACCATTAATTATTTTGCTTGAAAAAAGAATCTGATAGTTCTGTTGTTGCAAATGGTGAATCTATGAATTAGCAAATGTCAGTCACCTTTCGAACAGCATTATGCCAGAGTCAAGACAAAAGGCGTTTCACACCTTACAGGTTTAACCATTTAGTTATGATATGTTTAAAAACAACATGTTATTGCATTTGCCAGTTTTATTTCACAGTAAGTATTAAAAAGTATGGAAAAAGATATAAAGAATATCCATTATTTTATCATTTAACATAAGTGAATGGAAAGATGGGTGCACTTAAAAAAAGCCCCACTTAAAAAATCCCCTCCCAACATTTATATATTTTATAATGATATCTTTACTAACATTGAATTTATTGTTATCACAACAAGTTATCATTGATGTGTATTTAAAAAGGATTTTAGGTTTGATTCAAAACATTCATAAAACATGAACAGTTTTCCCAAAACCAATTTATAAGAAAGGATCATTTTCAAATTTTGGAAATGTTTGAGATCAGTATTTTCTAAAAACCAAATTTGTATAACAATATTGGACCTTCGTTTTAATGGTAAAAATTAACAAAATAATATTCATATACATCTTTATCATCATGTATCTAACTATAAATTTTACAATTCCATACTCATACACATATGCATATTCATGAAGCCATTCTTGATCTCGGTAGTTAAACCTATGTTTATTTGACCTTGGAGATGTTCCTTTTGCTCGATCCCTGGTCAATATTTTCCTGTCAGTTGTATACAATTAACCAGCGGCATCAATTCTTTTCTGACTCTTTTGTCTAATTAAAACTGGTTTTTAGTTAAAGCATTTGCGTCTACAATGTGTTGCATAATTATAAAACTGCTTTTATTTTTCTTGTTCGCAAGCCATATGTTAAGATAATTTGCTACACGAAAGGAAAAATCACAAGGGGAGAGTGCTAAGTGAAAGTACTAGGACAGGGATGCTAATAACCCTTTCATATAAAGTGAATTAAGCATTTTGACACAGAGAGAATTTAGAACCAGTTGTAAACATCTGTAATTCAGAGAGAACTGATTTAGCTGGTTGTCTGCAACAACTTTATTACAATTAGTTATAGCTGGAGCAAAAAGTTTGGGAGAAATCTCAACTGTAGGTAATCATACTTATACAAAATGTACAGCGCCAACTCAATGTTTACTCAACAAATGGTGTTATCCCATTACCAAACAATAGCGACATTTGACCAGTTTGTTGCGCAGACGGCTCTAGAAAGCATTATGGAAAAGTGAGAAATTGCTCTTAACAAGCAATTACTCCTTTTTCCTAAATGTTTTTTGCCCTATCATAAGATATTTTTTTCAATTTCATCACATTTTGAAATGTCTTCTGCAAACTCTTTCAATTTGGGACAGTTGAAAAATTTGGCTTTTGGTAAAGGGTTAAGATAAAAGAATATGATGTGATGCCTGCTTAAAACAATTTTGGATATTTTTCGACTGTAGACATATGTAATTCATATACTGTTGATTGACATTCCACTTTTCTTTGATACAAACTTCTAGTATAGCACTATTTTCGCTGTTGTTATATTCACATACATGTACATGTATGTTAGAATATTATTTTATTTCAAGCACATTGATTATTGTAACAATTCGTACAGACTTACTTTGCTAGCATTATTTTTGTAGTAAAATTTTACTGTAAATGCTTTTTTGCTTATACCATTTTGCTTTTCTAGCTTTATATCTTTTACATTATTTCAGAGGTTTTTTTTTCTTGTTTTAACCCTAAAACCTTAAAACTTAATAGGGAGGACAAATATTTGCTTTTAATTGGTTTTGATTTATCTTATTGGGGTAAGGTTTACAGTCCTATATTAATTTGTTTTTTAATCCATGATATTGTAACATGTATACTAATTCTGTAACAAGTTTGCCGCAGACTGTTATAAAAAGCTATCATCAATGTCATGATTTTTTTTGTTAATTAGTAGAACAAATGTTTAAAATCTTTCAACAATTTGGGCATTTAACCCCTTACCAAACAATAAGGATATTTGACCGGTTTGTTGCAGACCACTCTGGAAAACCTTGTATGAAAAGGAGAAATTGCTCTTAATGAGCAATTTCTCCTTTTCCCAAAATGTTTTCTGTCCTATCAGAAAATTATTCTTCAATTATATCACATTTTGAAATGTTGTCTGCAAACTCTTTCAATTTGGGACAGGGTTATTCAGTTCTCTGACTCTGCACAGTTCCATGATATTGAATGACCCTTTTCAGAATTATACCCCCTTCTAAGACATGTTTTTTACTCTGATATTTGTATGATACAAACTGTACCTACTAACGGGAGTGGATTGAATTATCACTCACTTGATGTCTGTAATTATCTTAGCCCATGTACATATATCTCTTAACTCTGAAGTGCTTAACCCTTTCCCAAACAATATCGACAATTGACCACTTTGTTGCAGACGACTTTAGAAACCTTTGTGGGAAAAGGAGAAATTGCTCTTCACAAGCAATTTATTCTTTTCCCACAATATTTTGTGCCCTATCAGAAAGTTATTTCTCAATTTCATCACACTTTGAAATGGCATCTGCAAACTCTTTCAATTTGGGACAGTCAGAAATTTGTTGTTTGGGAAAGGGTTAACGGGAGAATTAGGATTTCTATTTGGTTTAAAAGAAAAAGGCATGTTAGGTTTATCCTTTAGACCTTTAACCAATCGCCAATTTTTTTCTGAAAGAGTTTGCAGACGACATTTCAAAAAGTGATAAAATAAAAAAATAATCTTATGCTGAGCAATTTCTACTTTTCTCACAATGTTTTCCAGTCTTCTGCAACAAACAGCATAAATGTCGTTATTGTTTGGTAATTGGTTAAGCTGATGCCTCTGTAACTACTCAAGGGAATTGATTTAAACTTCACTCATGCTTTTTGTGATCATTTTCTTTAAGTCTTTGGCATAGTATTATGAAACCTTTTTGTTGAAATTAACATTTGTTTGGCTTAAAAATTGAAGATTAGCTTTTTGATTTTCATTTTCTCAAGAAAAAGACAACCCTTACCCCTTGAGTATGGGGTCTTCCTCCATCATTAAGAGTCGGGTATTGCTACATAACTGAAATAATGCTGATGTGATGTAAAAAAAAATATGAATAGAAAATTATGTATATGCAGGTCATAGGGGATTTACCTGAGTGTTTTATTCGGCCCTTTTAAAAGACTTTCCGGCATTTTCTTTTCTAGAAAGCTAAAATTCAAATACATGTAAATAAATGGAAATCTGAGTGATCTCCCTGTTTCAGCATCTCATTGTAACCTCCTTACCATTCAATCTGAGTGTCAAGTATAGCATGAAGATGCTCATGGCTGCCAATAAAAGGGCAAAAAGGAAACTGGAAGGAAAAAAGGAATAAAGCAGCATGTTTTAATTGAAATGTAAGTTGAGTGTTTACTTTCTTCCTAATAATCCTCATCAATTTCCCAATGTAGAAATATGTGACTGCTCCTAATTGAAAACAACTGCAGAAAAAACATACCTTAAACAAGTAGAGCGTCAGCTTCTGGAGATTAGGGTTGTGGGTTAGAGTCCTGTGAGTAGCGGGATCTGCCCTGCAACCTTTCATTAATCCTCATTCACAGTGAGAACTGGTAATGTATCCAGGAAGCAGACTCGAAAGTGACTAATCTAAGTTGTAAGAACTTGTTTCACAATCAATGTAAAATAGATAAGTTTAAAACTAACAAGTATTCACTCAAATTAGAGCGAGTACTGGTTTAGTATCCAGAAAGCAGTCATAGGGAGTGACTTTAATTAGCTTCCAGCTTCAGTTACAATGAATGTGAATTTTAAAGTTAAAACTAAGACATGGTATTATTTAGTAAGGGGCAATAAACCCCAAGGAACTTATGTTTTATTTCTGTAATGTCAAATGTTTTAAGTTACCCCCTAACAATTGTATAATCAACTAAATACCATCTTATTAAATTGAGCCAATAGTATAGATTGCTAACATTTATAATACAGAGGGTTCTGCATGGTTAAGGTGGCGAACTCTGGGGTCCCGAGTACCAGCCCCATGAACACCTCTGGTTTTGTTGGAGTGGCCTTTGGCAAGTCACTTTAAAGCCCTACACAGATGTTATACCTACACACTTACATTTTCATTGTGTACATGTATTTGGTATACAGTCTAGGGTCCTGCATGGCCAAATGGTTACAGTGGTGGTCTAAAAACTCGGGGTTCCGGGTTTGAGACCCACCTATACCTTTGGCTCCATGGGAGCAGACACATGAATCTTAGCCCAGTACTGGTGAATCCTGGAGGGATATGAATTACGAATTGCTAACACAGATATAAAACCCAAATGCAACAAATGTATCGTCTACAAATTGTATATAATCTTCTGATAAGGTTACTTAACAAGACTTTTTATGTTGTGTATTTGTTAGGTGAAGGACAGACTTGACAGGGACAGATAACAAGAGGATCAAACTTTGGACTGCAGTTTTTGTCGATATAAGATGCCTTGCTTTGGCAAAACTGGTGATAATGACTAAATGTTAGAGGATATGCTTTGCAACTGCTCAAATTTGTTTCATTACTTTATAAATATTTTGTAATTTAATGCATCTCATGCAGAAAAATCAAAGACCTTTGTGATAAAAACCACATGTGATTGTGATAAGAATTTTCTTAGTTTGTCACTTGGTCGTTTTTCTTAACAAAGATCTCACTAAATCTTTGAAATTTAATGATTTTTGCGTTTGTTGTTACTTTAATCACAACAGTTGACACTATGAGACAATGCATATAAGACCATAATGTTTTCACGTATACGTATTCATTAATTTTGAGTGAATCCCATAAAATGCGATTCTGTTTTTGTTAAATCAAGGAGTAGTGAATGATTTTCAAGTCATCACAAATATAAAAAATTAGATTTGATTGAGATTTCCCATTTTTATGGGACCAGTTCATATATTCATGGTAGGAAAGCATAAATGTACCATTTATCCAATTAATCAAATTAATTCTTGTTTGTCCAATTTATTCTCTTTTATAACATGTGAGCATTGAAAACAAAATATGAAGCACTGCCTATAATTTTGCACTGAACTCTTCATGTTGTAAATGTGTTGGAAAACATTATCAAAGGAGAAAATAATTGTTATAAACAGCACCTTTTTTCCCATAAGTGTTTCCTACATTATTTAAAATTAGAATGCACACTATGAGATATGTGTTGCTAAGTCATTATGGACAAGATCAGGCAACAGAATAATGTGCTTATAATGACAATTCCTCCCTCTTCCTTTAAATCACTTCAATTTTCTCTTCATATCTGTCTCAAATGGGGGTTTCAGGGATAATTTTTGCTATGGGTTTGCATCTTTTACTCATTTAAATCTCAAAATACCCATTGTTTCATTTCCTATGCATCCCTCAGGTCCCATTGAATGAAAGAAAACATAAACTTGTGTCAATGTCAGGAATCACTTGTACATAAAGCTTTTACTATCATGCTTTTAATCACCTACCTATTTGGAGAGGTTCTATTTCCTTTTATGAGACAAAAAAGGGAAAACCAGTGTATTTTACCAAGTGGTCAGAGAAGTTTGAATCATTGAGTTTAGTTTTGTTCAAATGAAGGACCCATTGTTTTCCAAAAATACTCATTGTTTAAAATCAGATGCATCCCCAAAATCCATTATTCTAATTTCAAAAAATGTCCCTGGGGTTTATTAAAAAAAAAATGCAAAAAAATACAGTGAACAGTGAAAATATTTCAGTCTTTGTAAATTAACACTTGACAATCCATCCCTTCATGTATATATATCACTATCAAACTAGTAAGCATAATATCTTACTTTCTGAATAGTGATCGATATATTTTATTCTTTACCAGACTATGTTCTATAAATGCGTATTGCTATTGCATATGTAATGACAAGCATGCAATGTATACGTACCCACTTTTTGTTAATTCACTCACTTTTTAGCTCCAAATTTTGAAATATAGTGTTTTAAGAATAAATCTGTGTTTGTATTTCTTTCCAACAAATATCTTGAGAATCATATTTGGTGATAACAGGGATGTTTTTTTTTTAATGAGTTTAGTACTTATAGCCAATTCGACAAAATTGAATGGAAAGAGAAGTAAAAGTATAAAGTCTTAGATACCCTTGAAGGAGGCCGTCTATGGAGTGATATTCTCTTTTGAATTTGGCATCTAGTTTACTGCATAAACCTTTAAAAGTCATTGTGACTAATGATTTCTATGCAGAAATCTCATCTCATGTCCTCTGTATATGGAGTTTACAAAGTGTCAACAGTATTTCAGTTATTGTTCGGCTTTCACAGATTTCACTAGTACTAGACAGGGCTCTGGAGTGTCATGCCAAAGGACGATCACATGAAGTCCAAGTTCCGCTGGTGAGGATTTAACCCAGGACTCAAGTGTCGCAAATCCTACACCTTAACCCTTTCCCAAACAATAACGACATTTGACTACTTTGTTGCAGACAAATTCAGAAATCATTGTGGAAAAAGGGAAAATTGCTCGTAACGAGCAATTTATCCTTTTCCCACAATGTTTTGTGCCCTTTCAGAAGATTATTTTTCAATTTCATCACATTTTGAAATATCGTCTGCAAACTCTTTCAATTTGAGACATTCGGACATTTGTTATTTGGGAAAGGGTTGACCAATGGGCCACACAGGACCCCCCATTTAAAGGTCAGATGAGGGAGGGTCCTGCATGGTCAAGTCGTTCAACTGGTCGACCCAGGTTCGAGCCCCGCTGGTACCCCGGGTATGTTTGTGTTCTTTGGGAGGTGTTTGTATGGATAATGTTTTTCGTGGGACTTGTTCCGAAATGGCCGGTTCGTTAGCCGCGAGCTAGTTAAATTCAATGGTTACCGACTTATATCCGCTTGGCACCTGGCATAGTGATAGAATTTTTAAGGCACTTGGTATAATCAATGAAAAGTGTCTCATAATCCAGACTGGCTGGCCCTTTCAATAACGGTGAAACTATCATAAACAAACATTCACCTTTACATTTTAACAAACAAAACGGGTCGATTAAAGGACTACTGGTTTGCGGATTGTGAAAACAACGAGACGAAGAGGAAACTATCATGGGAAATGTATTCCATTCATTAAAGGTATCCTTTTGGTTTGTATTTGTGTTGTTGATTTTCGGTGTTGTTGACCAACGCTTTTGATCTTCTGTTGCATCTAATTACAATATGATTGTAGATTTAATCGACTTAACTTTTAAAACACACTAACTAGATTAACTGGTGTGAATAGCTTAAGTCGATGAGATGTAATGTAGATAACATACCCATTAAATGTTGAAATGTAATCTTAACTCAATTCGACATAGCGTCATGGTACGTTTTGATGTGTCACTTGACAATATTGTGTTTTCATTTAAGAAACTAGATCGACCCATGTTTATCAGTTTCGACTTTTCTCAACTATTTTCATTTAGTCCTTTAGTAGAACGGTACCGTGGTGTCCTGGTACCGTTTTACCAAACAACTTAAGACAAATATTTGCGTAAGTCAAATCTGATAAACATGGATAGTATCTCAAATGAAAGTACAATATTGCAATGTGACACGTCATTTGAAGCGTCTCGGAGAGACGATTCCAATGATGTGTTACTTTGTAATATTGCTAAGCCTATTATTTAATTATGAGGAAATGTTGTTTTGAACTTACGCAAATATTTAGTATAAAATGTTTAATAGTAAAACGGTACCCTGGCCCGTGCGTAACTCCACACTGCTGCATAGTCAGTGAGCCTGGGTCCAAATCGGAACTACATGGGTATTTCCGTGAGCTATGATCGGATAAACCCGATGTGTTCAGATTGCCGGGGTCCCAGGCTTCTCCCTTGTTCTTTCCATGTTTATTTTTCTATTTCAGGACTATTGTTTCAGCTGGATTCCGTGGTGGATTATGGCTGAGATGAGGTTTGCAAGTATGAACTACTTCCGGAATAGAGATGCTTTTGCAAAGTTTGTTTAACCTATGTCATAATTAGAAAAGAGAAATCAAACTGGAGGTTACTATGTGGCAAATCATTTTTGAAACGGCTGACAATACGATTTTTGTGCCACAGTTACAGACATGTTCAACATTTTCCTTGTGAAAGCCTACATAAAGCAGATTATCTATGTCTCTGCATAAAGTAGTGAATTTTTCCTGTGTATGTGCCATAATTGCCATAAAAAACTTGGGGTTCTTCATTGATACCCGAATAAAGCACCGCTACGGTGTATGTGCGATAGAAAATAAGAAGTGTTTAATAGTTTCCCCGAAACTATTGAGAAACAATGATGGTCTTGTAGGTTAGGCACATTTTCATTCTTCGCCATTCCTTCCATTAATCGAAATACGAATAACAAATGTACCCGAAAAAGGAGTATTTTTCTCCCATAAATGGTTTACACATATATGGTGGCAACCTGTTATTTGTTTCTATTTTTTATTTGTTAATAAGTTTTCATATTTGGCAGCATATTCCAATTTTGATGCAATGTATATGGAGAGAATATTTTGATTAATTAACCACCTATCTGGTTTTCAAATTACGGGCAAAGAAAATATTGTTTATTGACCATTTTTAACTTTGTATCTTCTTGGATCATACCCCATTTATTTACGTTTTATTAATGTTTTTGTTTGGGTGTATTTTAATTTCAATGTTTTGCAATCAATACGAATTTAATCAGGTATTGCATCGCGTTTACATGTTTTCTTCCAGTTATTTGTAACAGTTCCTCAACTGTTGTCCGATGTTAGTGGAAGATATCCGAAGTTTTAACCAATGTGGAGAAGGGCCGTTAGTCTGGATTACCTGCCCCTTAACATTACATTACTGATTTCATTCGGAACATCTCGGCCATTTCTTAAAATAACCTCGGAGGCAATGGGGAGCCATTTTTGAAAGTAGGTCAGCAACGAAGGGCATGTCCGTTTGCAATCGTATCTACTCGGAAATCCCCGGCACAAGCCGGGGATTGCCGAGTAGATACGATTGAAAAAAATATGAATCAAAGATGTGTTGATATGGTCATCTTTAATGAAAAGGGTAAAAACAAACATTCAATTGTGATATATAACCAATATGTGTGTATCTAAATACATATTTAGTGCCTGTGTGCATTTTGCGTTAGCCGCCGGAAATAAGGCGAATTACCCCAGGATTTCTGGTGTATTCATGTACTGCCTACGAGGTATATCTACCGACTTGTTACGGGGATTGCCGAGTAGATACGATTGTACTGATTTATCATAGTACGACGGGAACCAGACTAAAGGGCCGTATGATTTCTAATATTAAGAACTTTAACCATAAAGCGATCGAGGTCCATAGTTAACTGGCTATACTTTACGGTGACAAAAGGATATATTCTCCAGACGAAGTACCTAATATTTTGGCATAACGATTTTCTAATTCTAGTTAAAGCGCTTTAACTCTTTCCCAAACACCAAATTTTCGACTGTCCAAAATTGAAATAGATTGCAGACGACAATTCAAAATGTGATGTAATTGAAAAATATTCTTCAGATAGAGCAGAAAACCTTGTGGGAAAAGGAGAAATTGCTCGTTACGAGCAATTTCTCCTTTTCCCACAATGTTTTCTAAAGTCGTCTGCAACAAAGAAGGCTTTTCGTTACGAGCAATTTCTCCTTTTCCCACAATGTTTTCTAAAGTCGTCTGCAACAAAGAAGGCAAATGTCGTTATTGTTTGGGAAAGGGTTAAGCAAGTGAATTTGAGGAAGTGCTTTACAGTGCCGTTATTGATGAGTTTTTTTAGCTTTGTTTGATCAACATTTATTAGGAAAACCTTCCCCTTCAATCATGTGCCATACCAAATACAATTATATTATTCCTGGTATTTGTAATGTTTGTTTTAGATATTGAGCTATTTTATAAATATTCTATTTGTGTATTTCATTTTCTTTTCCTTTATTCTATGTATTTATTAATCTATTCATCTATTTGAGTATTGTCTTTTTATTTACTTATTCCAATATTATATTGTTTTCGATCTAATGCTAATATTCGATATCGATCAAGTTTTAGTTTGGTTAAACATGTGATTTGACTATACATTAAAGATTAATAACTACCCTAATAATTCATACGATTTGTGTTCGAATTCTATTCGAGTTATCTCCCTTTTGCCGTTCAAATCAAATAAAAACCCAATCTCCCGTCTGTGCGGTTGAACGAAATCCTGTTGTTAATAAATCTTACTTTAATGTGGTACTACAGCTATCGAGTCATGTGCATTAGTATCTTAAGTCATGTAATCGACTAGACCTATTCTTTCATGCATACGTTTGTGACTGGTCTTTTCTAATGCGACCGCAAAAACTTTCGTGACTAGAATGATTCATCTTTCATCCCAAACAATTATTATTGTCGCAGTTACTTCTCAACCCTTTCCCAAACAATAACAACATTTGACTACTGTGTTGCAGACGACTTTAGAAAACATTTCCGGAAAAGTCACGAGAAATTTCTCCTTTTCCCACAAAGTTTTCTGCTCTATCTGAAGAATATATTTCAATTTCATCACATTTTGAAATGTCGTCTGCAAACTTTTTCAATTTGGTACAGTCCAAAATTTGTTGTTTGGGATAGGGTTAAGCTATCCACTCATATGGAAGCGTGTGACTTGTCCACATTTAAAGCATTAACAGATGACAACCATGAAGCATGAGACGTAGAACTCTGATATCCGGTAAAACCACTGTGACATAAAAAAAGCAGGAACATTGCTGGTCAACAGCAATTTCTTCATTTGCAACAATCGTTACTTTCATAAATTTACATGTATTTTCTGCTATTGAAGTTGGGTAAAACAGATTAAATTTGAATGAATTGATGATCAAATCGACTAAATGTGCGCTAAGAAATGAGTATAATCGATATAAAGTAATTGGTTCATATCTCGTTGGGACGAGGTACCAATTTGCACACACATATACATGTATATGAAGGAAACAGTAATTTCTAAAACCTGGTGGTCAGGTACAACGCTAGCAAGTTATTCCAATCTGAGGTTTCCTCTATGAATATTTATAAATTAATATGAATAAATATATAATTTTATAACTTGAATGTTAGTTCACCTGTTCATGAGGTTCAAAAAGGATTTGAGATGTTTCGTGAAACTTAGGCCATGTCTATTATAACTTGCGTAATAGTGCATACATCGTCAAAGTCAAAGTAAAGTGTAAATTTTGAGCCCCAAACGATTACGTATGGTTAGATATTTTGGTTGTCAAAATCGTTATTTGTTTTTGTAACTGTACCGCTTAACAGAGAAAGGCATTTCAACATTTAGTCAATTAAGATATTGATTGGTATTGAATATCAGGGAATGCAAACACGGTCGGTAACAACCGGAAATGTAATAAAACAGGAAATGTAATACTTATTACATTTCCTGTTTTATTACATTTCCAGTTATTGCAAGGGTCTTTCGATAGATGGTTTTCTTCTTAGAAATTGCAAAATGGAACATTATGACGTCGACCTTTTGTCAAACAGCATATTGGGTAGCATATATGACCGAGAAAATCGTGAAATACGATTCCTCACACCGACTGTGTGAAAATACGGTGCAGTCTCGACCCATGCACTAAATACGCCGTCTTTGATTTGCACTGGACATGCCACTGTCAGAGTTACACGTCACTTATAAACGGGCAGTTATACATGTAACTTTATGCCGGCCGATGGATTTGACTTTGAAACAAATAATCAATATTGTCGAATGGTCGACGATCTATGGGTCATTATTGAAAATCAACGAATATACACAAATCGATGTCTTATCAACGAATATCAATCTATTGGTAAGTCATTATTCAACACTGGCGAATGGTATTCAACATAGTCGAATATTTACCTATTGACCAATCATTATTCAATATTGCTGAATATTCCCCTATTGGTGTGTTATTTTTCAACATAGTCGAATATTTACCTTACTTTGTGTCATTTTTCAACATTTTCAAATAGTTACCAATGAGAAACCACAATTATATGTTTTATCGTTTTTAGTCACTTTGCTTCTTATTTGCGTCTAATTAGTCTATGCGTTACTGGTCGAAATACTGTGATTGATAAAATAAATCGTCACGGCTCTTTTTCGAATACCCCGGCCAATGTTAAAGAATGGGGATGTGTTTTATTTCCCCGATAGTGCACTGATACTACTTGCCGGGACACCCAGCAGACAATGGCTGTCATGTGATATTGTCTCACTTCACCCAAACACGTAATTTTCGTTTCATTGTATTGTCCGGAGTGGTCAAGCTTTTGCATCACGCTAGCTGACCGCTGTCCGGCATATAACGCCTCGATGACAGCGGCATTATGGGTAGATTATATTTATAGCCGGATGGAATTTCCCAACAACAATCGTGCCATGCATTTGCTTTGCAGGAGCAATTGCTAAAAAGGCGCTGATTTACTTGGATTTGAGTGTGAAGAAATGCTTCAATTCCTTTGCCAAACAATCGCTAGACTTTTCTTGTCTGGTGCAAACGCATTATGACACAAATCTTGGTTTTTGTTTTGTTTGCATGGTGGTTATTTATTGTACCATTTGTATGGTGAATCTTCAATGCCATTTGCATGGTGACAATTGGATGTGGGTTTTCTTCTTTCTACAAGTATCCAGTAATACGACAGAGACGGTTAACCCTTTCCCAAACAACACATTTTCGACTGTCCCAAATAGAAAGAGTTTGCAGACGACATTTCAAAATGTGATGAAATTGGAAATTAATCTTCTGAAAGGCCAAAAAACATTGTGGGAAAAGGAGAAATTGCTCGCTACGAGCATTTTCTCCTTTACCCACAATGTTTTCTTAAGTTGTCTGCAACAAAGTGGTCAAATGTCGTTATTGTTTGGGAAAGGGTTAAGTTGTATACTAGTACCAACGTTTTTTTTTTGATTGGTTTGCTGTCTGATTTGTAGCGTTTTACCTAAGATGATAAGTAAGCCATCTGATTCAATCGAATTCTGATCAGTCAAAACTCGAATGACTTTGAGTCGAGTAAGCTAGCTAGAAGCTTTTCTATAAGATCATAGCTTGATTCGAATATTCTTTCTCTTCTATCTTACCATTTTCTCATTCATCACTTAATTTAGTGCATCTATTGCAGAAAGCTTATAATTATCTACCATGCTAAATGGATTAATTAATTACTCTCCAATAGCGGAAATATTTTTTTTTAACTTTATTTGTTGTTCGCATGTCTTTTATTTTAGACCATATTAGTTAGAGTTAGTCTAAATGAATAAACGAGGATACATGTCAACAAGATATAAATCAAACACGCAACACGATGGTTCTCATCACTTCCTAACACTCTTCCAGTTTACCCTGTGTGCATCTACTTCAATCTCGTCTGCGGAGATATGCTATTTGAAAACATCGGGAGTAAATGGGATTTTCATTCTGATGAAGACGTTATCACTGTGGCTACCCTATGTGATCCCAATGGGACTTTTTGTGACCTGAAGCAGTATCTTTCGGATGTCAACACTGTCGGTCCAGGTAAGACTCAATCGAAATATTTGGGACCGCGAAATTTCATTACTTGCAAAACTTTTGTCTCTCGCAAACGCGATCCAAAGTATGTCGATTCTTAACGCTTTCTTTAGCACACACCTAATATCGACGAAGGAATTGACCAAGTCTTACCTGCATCGACGGTGTTGACATCCGAAAAATCCAGATCACAAAAAGCCACACGAGGTAGACACAGTGGTTATTGTGTGAGTCAACTCTGTAGCCTGCATGTTCGTGATAATTTCGCCAAATCGCAAATTGGATTATATGTCGTCTGCTTCAAACAACATAAAAAAGGGAAAGAGCACTTTCTGGTTAACGGTAACATTGTATCAAACGTCCATTCTGTTTCGACAGCTTATTGTCAATTCAGGCAATAATAAGCGGTTACGCCCCTTGGCCAGAATTACGATGTGCACTGTAACAACCCAGTATGTAATAAAGTTGCACTATGTAATAATTATTACAAAACGGGTTGAAGTTTATTACATTTTGCGTTTTTCGATGCGAACCCACTATGTAATAAAGTTGCATAATGTAATAATTATTACAAAACGGGTTGAGGCGTATTACACTTTGCGTTTTTCGATGCCAACCCGTTATGTAATAAAGTTGCAATATGTAATAATTATTACGAAACGGGTTGATTTTTTTTTCAAAGTGATTTTTTCTTTACAAACCCGATATGTAGTAGTATTCATAATGGTAACATGGTGATATTTTCACACTAAAGGTAGCCTCTTCCAAGCCAAAACAGGCTTATAAGCAAAAACCAAACGTTCATAAAATCTTGGTTTGAGCAATTTTCAAGCAAGGAAACAGTTCCGAATGATTAAACGTACCAGAAACAGTCAAGCCAAGTATCTAAAAAGCCGAAATGGGCTTATCAGCAAATTACAAAAAATATTTTAAATGTCTGTTTTAGCGTTTAGATACTAAAAATCCCATCGCAAGTGGCAACAAGTACCGAAAAAAGGCCAACAGAGATGCTTGAAAGCCAACATAGGCATATCAGCAATATGTAAAAATATCAGAAAACTTGGTTGTTCGCGATAAATGCTTCAGATATGGCACACATATATGGCAGAACCTTTCGAAACGAGACACATAAAGTTATTTTCGGCCAGATAAAGCTTATCAGCGATATTGAAATGGACTATAATATCTCTTTTTCTGACGTAAGTGAAACACAAAAACCTATTGAATACGACCAAAATATGGCGAGAACCTTTGGTGAACAGCATATATTGGCGTATAAGCAATAAGATCAATTGGCTGTACAAGTAATATGATAGTTAGGTTTAGCACAGTGGTCAATGCTATGAACATACCAAACATAGCAAATGTCGCATGAAGATTTTCCGATGACAAACGTAAATGATGACTTCAAAAGGGGTAACTCTATGGTTTTATTTCAAAGTGCAGTTCTCTAAGTAAAGCCGTATTCTTATAACGTTGCACTATGTAATAATTATTACAAAACGGGTTGAATTTTATTACATTTTGCGTTTTTCGATGCCAACCCGTTTTGTAATAAAGTTGCATTATGTAATAAAATATATGAAAAGGCTTGATATTCTACAAAGCGAACTTTAAGATGCCAACCCTTTCTGTTATAATATTCATAATGGTTACGTGATGACATTTTCACACAAAAGATAACCGCTTCCAAGCCAAAAGAGGCTTATGAGCCAAGGTCAGAAGTCATCGGAAAACTTTAGTTGAGCGATGTTCAAGCTAGGATGCCGTTCCGAATGACTCAGTGTACCGAAAAAGATTAGACCTAGTAACTAAGATAGCCGACGAGGGCTTATCAGCAAATTACAATGGCGATTTTATTTATCTGTTTTAACACTTTTTTTGTGGGAAATCTTCACAAATAGCAGCACATACCAAAATGAAATTCTCTAAGTAAAGCTGTTTTCTAATAACGTTGCACTATGTAATAATTATTACAAAACGGGTTGAGGTTTATTACATTTTGTCTTTTTCGATGCCAACCAGTAAAGCAATAAAGTTGCAACATGTAACAAAATATGCATGCACAATTTTAACCAATATTTTTTTAAGTACAAAATACGACATAATTTGCTTAAATTCAAAACAAGACATATGAAACTCGGTCAAAGACCTTACAAAACGACACCAAACACGAATGTGATGTATCAACCCATTACAAACAGTAGTTCATAAGATACAAAGTTGCACGTAAAAACTAAACCAGGATTTTCTAAGCACGAAAGGTCGCGCATAATTTGCTTAAATTAAAATCAAGAGATTTGAAACTTTGTCAGGTACCATAGATTATTTCATGGTCTCTACATGATGACACTAAAGATATTTGTGAAGTATTAACCCATATCGTACTGTAGGTAATGAGATGCAATCTTGCACGTAAAAACGTAACCAAGATGTGACGCCGACTCCCACGTTCGAATGAGAAGTATTGCTCTCACTATATCCGAATAGTCGAACTAAAAACGGATTAACATTGAAAAACACACAATGTGATGAAACTCAAACCGTGTTGTTACAATCAAAGTACTGATAGTACTAAGAGATGGGTCTTGTTGTTTGAACTAGGATGAAAAAAAGAAGACAGACAAAATCTTAACTATAGACATTAAGTTCAATATTTAAAGGGACTCTCTCAGAGATGGAGATTTTTCTTTTTAAATAAATCGTCTTCTAAAAATAACAACAAAGATTTCTGAAGTAACATAGAACTAGACTATTGACAGCTTCCCAGCCCTGCTCGTAACTTTACAAAGGGGATCTAGAACATTAAAATCGCAGATATCTAAGGGCGGGTTTATTTTGTAAACAACGTCTTAACTTAGAGTAAGAGGTGGTATTCATCAGTCTACCATCACCGCCTAGGCGTTTGTCATTCGGTGAGCATGATAAATCCAGGGAAGTAAATAAGCATTATTTATACATAGGATACTACGATACATCTTCTGAAAAGGTTAACCACGGGTATTGTCAGAAAAACAAGATTAAAGACTTAACAGAACACATGCCATTTCAAATCAGATTATATATTATAATTTTTTTCCTGGAAAGGAATTTTTATTTGACAATTTTAATCATGTGATCTTAATTATAATGTGAAAATTAAAAAGTAAAGGGAGGTCATTCATATGAAAATATTTTTAGTTGTCACGTAACAGAAGCAAACTGCGCGGGAAGAAGAATTCTACCTTTTATTTATAAACCGGCTTTCCCAAAAAACGCGATGGCTCACTGCATGTTAATTAACGAAAGCACGGGGTTTTAGCAACTTATTTGTAAAGAAATGGAAAACGGTCTTTAGTTTAGTGACAAGGACTTTCAATACCAATGTTTTTACTTTTGTAACTCCAAATACACACAGCTCTGAGAGAGAGCCTTTAAGTGTCTATAAAAAAGTGTTAATTCATTGGTCAAGATAACGTCGTTTGTACCAAGAATCCTAATCTAGAAACCTTGTCCCTGAAATTTGTTTTATCTTCAGGGAATTATACCTATATTAAACATTTAACAAACAACAAATGTTAAATCTTTTTAAGTTCAAAAGAAATGCAGACACCAGTTTAGTTTGTGACATATATGGGAGATGTTTTAGGAAAGGGTAGAAAATATTGTAAGAATGGCCTCTCCCTTTTTCCTTTACATGTACTTTGCATCGGATATACGTGTACTATATAGCTTACTCGTCAATATGATATAAAGACACTAAAAATATCGAAATCTTTGAATGCATGTGATATAAAAGACGTCATGTCAAAATAATTGTCATATGAAGATCATCTGCTGTAAATGCATCTTAATAAGTTTTCATCAAGATTTTAAACCATGACATAACCATCCCACTTCCATAAATACTTTAACTTTACAACTGTATTTAGTGATTATTTTGGTATAGGCATTCCATAAGCCATATTATAGTGCACGTAAAGTCGCGGCCAAGTATAAAAAAAGATATACCCTTATAAAAAGGCTTGTGATAATGTGTCCATCCGCTAATTTCATGTACACTTCGGTCAAGTTAGATGTATGGATAAAACAAATATAATACTTTTAAACAACATACACTTTAACTGAGTAACTTCATTTGGCGCCTGGTAGAGTTTGAGTATGACTATAGTAAAGGTTTTGTTATAAATTTAATCAGGATGCTACAACGACAAAATGTAAATCAACGTTTTCATCATTGTACACGTGAGAAGCAGATACAGAAAGAAGAAGACGTCATTAAATATAATTTGATTTTGGTTTATTTCTATGAGTTAGTGTTGCCTTGTAATTTTTTGTACAACTCGAGCACAATAAAAAGTAAATGATCTGATCTATACCGAGGTGCTTGTCATACGCCCCTGCATGCGTCGAAACGTCACGATTGTTAGAAAATACAATAAACTGCTTAAGTGGTTCCGAGCTAAAAATACAGTGTGTTTACAAGTCAAGAGAAATCCGGATAACCTGCTCCGTACGATAGCATAGACAGGCCTAAAAGGCCAGTCAATTACTATAAATTGCAATATTGGTAAAGACCCATTATACTTTGCGATTTGCATTTTGAAGGAATATATTGTAATTCTTTTACGAAAATGATTGGTTGGGACGGTAGTTTAAGGTTCATTGATAACTAAGATCATTAAGGACACAGTGTGGTCTGTGTATTTCCTTATTTTGGTCGTTTGCAAGCTTTTTCAGTATAAGTGACGCATATAATCTCGAAAGAGTTGTCGATAAAACAGCGTATTCGACTATTCGATAATGTCGGAGAGAGGTAAATGCCAGTGAAATATTATTTGTTTCAGGGACGGTGGATCTTACAAAATGAATAAGGTGCCAAGATTAAGATTATTCCTTTCATAAGCTATTGAGTAAAAACTTACATGCAAAAACTTTAAACAAAATTTTCTACGTACAAAAGGCCACATAATTTGCTTAAATTCATAACCAGAGTTATGAATACTGTACCTTAGACGATGACTCTTAACCCATGTGTAAAGTACCATACCATTCAATACTGTAGTTAATGAGATGCAAACTTGCATATTCAAAATTAACCATAAAGTCCAAAGGTAGCGTAATTTGTTTGAATTTAAAACATGAGATATGACACCTGGTCAGGGACCTTAAAGTACAATCCAAACAAATGTGTGAAGTGTCAGTCCATTCCATACCGTGGTTTTATTAATTACAAACGCATGTGAAAAAAATGACCCAAAGTACAAAAGGCCGCATAATTTGCTTCAATTCAATACAAAATATATGAAATTTGGACCTTAGATTATGACTATGAACACAACTGTAAAGTATCAACCCATTCCACACAGTAACTCGTAATTTACATACTTGCTGTTAAAATCATTTTTCATATTGATAAAAGGACCGTTTTGGTCACCAAACAATGGTTTGTGTCTATTTTGTAAGGCTTGTTCAAAGCTGAGCCATTTTTAAACTGAATATTACATCTTTTGACCTGGGAGAGATTATCCTTTGTGCGTAAACACATCGGTATTTGACCGTTATAGATTCTTGTTACATAATGGGTTGGCATCTAAAAATGCAAAATGTAATAAAACACGACCCATTTTGTAATAATTGTTACATAGTTCAACGTTTAAAGAAAACAGCTTCCCTTCAAGAATTGCACTTTGGTGCGCTACCATTTGCGAAGTCTTTCTCACTATATAAGTGTATCTAACAGATATATAAAATCGCCTTTGTAATTTGCTGATGCGCTCGCTTCGGCTTTCTTAGTTACTTGGTTTAACTTTTTGTCGGTACATTGAGTCATTTGGAACGGTATCCTAGCTTGAAAATTGCTCAAACAAAGTTCTGCTCATGAGCCTTTTTGGCTTGGAAGAGGTTACCTTTTATGTGAAAATGTCACCACGTAACCATTATGAATTTTATAACATAAGTGGTTTGCATCTAAAAATTCACTTTGTAGAATAACAATCCTTTTTGTTTATTTTATTACATATTGCAACTTTATTTCATAACGGGTTCGCATCGAAAAAAGCAAAATGTAATAAACCCCAACCCGTATTGTAATAATTATTACATAATGCAACTTTACTTAAAACAGCTTTACTGCGAGAATAGAACTCTTTTTTCATGCGTGCTGCCATTTGCGATGTTTTTCTTACCATATTAGCTCAAAAACAAACATACAAATTCATTTTTGTAATATGCTTATAAGCCCATTTTGGCATTCTTAGTCACGTGCTTTAGGTACATTTAGTCATTTGGAACAGTATCCTCGTTTGAAAATTGGGGAACAATCAAGTTTTCTAATATTTTTACAAATCGCTGATATGCCTATGTTGGCTTTCAAGCATCTCTGTTGGCCTTTTTGTCGGTACTTGTTGCCACATGCGATGCTATTTTTAGCATCTAAACGCTAAAACAGACATTTAAAATATTTTTTGTAATTTGCTGATAAGCCCATTTCGGCTTTTAAGATACTTGGCTTGACTGTTTGCGGTACGTTTAGTCATTTGGAACGGTTTCCTTGCTTGAAAATTGCTCAAACAAAGATTTTAAGAACGTTTGGTTTTTGCTTATAAGCCTGTTTTGGCTTGGAAGAGGCTACCTTTAGTGTGAAAATATCACCATGTTACCATTATGAATACTACTACATATCGGGTTTGTAAAGAAAAAATCACTTTGAAAAAAAAAATCAACCCGTTTCGTAATAATTATTACATATTGCAACTTTATTACATAACGGTTTGGCATCGAAAAACGCAGTGTAATACGCCTCAACCCGTTTTGTAATAATTATTACATTATGCAACTTTATTACATAGTGGGTTCGCATCGAAAAACGCAAAATGTAATAAACTTCAACCCGTTTTGTAATAATTATTACATAGTGCAACTTTATTACATAACGGGTTGTTACAGTGCACGATATTCAGATAGCAAGGATTATACACCAAGACGTCTGCACTCAATATGTGAAAAACAAAGTCAATCAATTATATACATTCATTCATAAAGCATTGAGATGCGAAGGTAACGGGACCGAGTTCGTTGAGGTAGGCTACTATCCGTGCCGTGTACTGTTTCCGTAATATTTTGGAAATATACCCGCTGAGGAAGTTGGTAGAGGTGTCCAAATGATTTGCGTACATCCAAACAAACATCGGAAGCGATCAATCGTCCAAACCTGTGTAAAACCATTACACGGTGACGACGATTTAAAAGTAGTGTGTTCAACTCTCTGGTCTTTTATTTAACTATGTTCGACACGAACATGTGTTTTGAACTTAGCAAGCAACTAAACAGTGATTGATATACATGTAGGTTGAAGAACTTGTTCAACAATCGTTGTGAAAATGTGTAAAGTCAATATCAATGCGTCATGTCGACACAAACGTTTGTTTATATTCGCTGTGATTCACAGTGCTTATCACATGAAGATAGATTTTCGCTTATTTGCCAAAGACAAAATGAAGATGTTAATTGTGTTTTTGAATTATTATATTCTATGTAATGATGCCATTCACATTGACGCTTTTCCCGGAAAGTCTACTTTTAAAATCAACCGATGACGCAGACTTTGACATCTTGGATCGGACATGTAAATTATCTGCACTGACCTTAAGTGGGATATTAAGGACAAATAGTCGAGCTGTTATAGTGGTAATTTGGGAGTCCCGGTTTCGATCTACACTCCCGCTGCTGATTTTGTCGAAATGATTTTATCAACACACCTCAGAGCCGAGGTTTAGAATTGCTCGAAATCAGGAACGACTTAATATACTGTTGAAAAGGAGATCACACTTTGAATCCCATGAAAAGTGGGTTCTGCCTTGCGACCTTTCATTAATCCACATTTGGCGCGAGTTTTGGGTATAATCAAGGAAGCAGACTTGAGTGTTATTGATTTATGTTGTAAGAACTTGTTTCACAATCAATGTAAAATGAATAAGTTTAAACTTAACTAACCCTTTATATTACATCCAAAAAGTCCCGGTTCAACAGTTTCTAGGCACGCTTTTATAAGGGAACGTGAAGCTCTGGTTGTTAATTTGTTATCGATACTAGAAATACTCTTTATCAATGTAACAGCTTGATGAAATAGATATCTTTATTGACTTTAATGAGACACATGATATTAAACAGCTAAAATGCACAGGATGTGAATGCTAATTACCACAATGGCGTTTTAATAAACAAACACATATTTGCTAAGTAAAAACCGATATGCATGGATATTATCTAAACACATGTACAATATTGTAATGTGATATGCCAATTTGGGCGTCTCGGAGAGACGATTTCAATGACATTTTACTTTGCAACATTGCTTTTCTCAGTATTGATATAAAAGGCTAATAATGTTGCCTTGAACTCACGCAAGTGCTTAGCATGAGATGATTAGTAAAACATTACACAGGAACTATGCATATGTGTCTATGCTTTCTGACCAATCCAAATTCGGTTCGTAATTTCTTTAAGTACTCTTTTCAGGGAATCATTCGTGACTTATGCATGTTTGTTTACAGATGGGAGGAAAAACTGATATCAAAATGATATACATGTATCTTTAAACCTGTATATTAGTTAAAATGCTGTTTGACAAAGATAACATTGTTGTTTGAAAAGAGAATGTCCATTGTAAGTAAAGGAAGGTTTTATTTAAGTATTCAAAGCCAGTATACAATAAATGAGTATGTATTTAGATCGAAATGCGTCGCAATGGTATTAAAACCCATTGCAACAACGCCTGCACATATTTAGATGCAATGACACATTCTGAATCATGTTTGCGCTCAATAGCTATTTTTCATTCAATATTATACCGCAACACATAAACTTAAATGTATCAACGACATTTATCTTGACTTGCAAATCGTTCCATGTGTGAACAAGCACCCTTAACCCTTTACCAAATACCAAATTTTCGTCTGTCCCGAATTAAAAGAGTTTACAGACTACATCTCAAAATGGGATGAAATTGCAAAATATTCTTCAGGTAGAGCAGAAAACCTTGTAGGAAAAAGAAAAATCGTTATGGCGCATCCCGTGTCCTTCCACATGAACCACCTAATAAGTGTGATGCGAGTAAATAATTTCGACGTGTCATTCTGAAGTACTTATAACTGTCCCGTTTGTTCCACTGACCACTGAAATAAAAGGATGGGTTTTAAATTTGGGGAACCCGTAATGTTGTTTAAGAAGACGGCCATCCTCTTCTTTCGGACAGACAAATTCAAATTTCAAGGTAGCAGACGATGTTTTTGAAGTGTTTGTCAATTATTATTTTAACAAAATATTCAGTCGATTTATCATGTCAAATGCAGATGTTTTTTAGATAAAAAATGTGGGAAACGTGGAATTTCCTCACCTGGCATTTCCTCCCTTTTCCCATAATATTTGTCGTAGCACACAGAGAAAGTCCGTCTCCGCCACAATTAACCTGTTCGTCTGCTAATTTGTACCTAAATAAAGGCAATGCGATATGATTACATCTTTTTTCCACTGATAATTCAAGTTCAAATGGGAAAGATGCCGGGGTCTTGGAGCAATTGGTGTACAGTCCTTTGTAGAACATACAAATAACAATGAAATGTTCGCAGACCGACGTGATGATTCTGAAATATTCTTAACCCATTACCAGACAATAACGACATTTTACCAGTTTGTTGCAGACGACTCTGGAAAACATTGTGGGAAAAGGAGAAATTGCCCTGAACGAGCAATTTCTCATTTTCCCACAATGTTTCCATTATATGGGAAGATTACTTTCCAATTCCATCACATTTGAAATCTCGCCTGCAAACTCTTTCAATTTAAAACTGTAGAGAATTTGGCGTTTGGTAAAGGGTTAAACAGAACATAAAGCATATACATGTAATATTTTGTTCGGAAGGTATCGATAATGAACCATCCCTTATATCTTTAAACTTAAGTTTACAGCGACCATTGTTTTCGTCTGCTAATATCGTTTACACTGTATTTGGAAGCGGGGACAACACCCGCTGTAAGTTACATGTAAGGGGCTAACTGACCACTCAAGATAACGGTATTATGATAAAGTTTCCAAACAAATTCCGCCCATCCACTTCAAATCACGGTTTCGTCTGCTGTTTGGCGGCAGCAGACGACACAATACAATTACCGAGTAATCTGTTATAAATATCACTCCGTTGCGGTGCAAACGAGCACCTCCTTCGACGTGCCAACATTATTTACCCATAATACCCAGGTAAAAGATGACCACTGTCTGCGGAATCATTGTCCATGCGTTGTCCAGGTATTGTCCAAACTGACCGCATGATCATTACGGCTGGACGCGCTCTGAAGATTGCGATTAGTGTCAGATATCGGAGAGGAATATTCTGAACCAAACGATTCACGGTAAACGTGTACGTCTGCTACAGATTGCAGACGTCGTTTGAAATCATTGTTGGAAAAAAGGAGAAATTGCTCACTTTTTGATATATTCTGAATGGAGAGAACTTTTAAATGCATGTCTGTTTTAATACTCGTCTGCATCTTTCTTTAATTCTGGTGATAGGGAGTTAACCCCTTTAATGTGCTTGTTCAGAGATGTGAGGAAAGTTGAAAATTAGTTTCTCTTAAACTGAAAACACATTTACCGTTATTAGATAAGTACTTAAGAAATGTCACTGAAAGCAGAATTAGATCGCTTGCAATTCTTTAAAGTGTGTTGTTCATTGAATCGAAGTGTATTTTGATACAAAAGCGAGATCTACTGCATATAAAATGTACATACTTAGATATATTGACCATTCCTGAAATGGAGCGGGAAATGCAACAGAATACATCATAAACGTATATTCGTGATCGTCAAACTTTATGTTTTCTTAAGGGTTAATGGCTTTTAGAAAAAAAAGATAAGTTGAAATAAATTAAAAAACGACAGAAAAGAATAAAAACTAGGCCTACTTAAATTGATTCATGAAAAATCGTTAACATAACCAGACATATCATTCATTTTTGTAATACCTTATTTTATTATCAAACAAAAAACCTCTTTTTCTAATGATAAGAGTTAAGGTTTGTTAGCATGTTTACCTATAAACCTAATTCATGACAGTATTCATCCAACCTTTTAAAATGTTGATAGAACTGTTCAATGGTAACGCCCAGTATCTGAAAAAGAAACTGATATCTCTGGTATAACTCAATTGTCAGAACTGCTAATAAGCGATGGACGTTTATCTGTGGTACTACGAAATACTACTTATTTATCAACATTTCAAAAGTTATCCTAATCGTTAACTCCACAATTAACCACGCTTCGATATCTGCTAGAAGACTTCAGATATCACTACATCAAAAAGAATTAAATATTGATTTGATGAGAATTTCATTGATTAAATTAGTTACAACAATTCAGACTCAAATGGATAGATGTATGTCTTGCTATTCAAGTCGTCTGGTGTTTCTTTCGATAATGGCAAGTTTAAAATTAAAATCTTAGGGATTTAAACAGAAGGAGGTGACGACATTTTGTTTTATATCTGTGTAAGTTGAAAATACGGGTTCTTTACGCAGGCTTTGACAAATGTAAATGTCAGTTTTCGATATTAATACCCTTGATCAAGCTCCTCGATATTTGAACCCTTAGAATGCTGGGCACTTTTCTACAAATAGATTTATCTGTCGTCTGCTTTTCAAAACCATATCTGCTTAATGTTGATGAGAAAAGATACACAGAGTAGCAAACAGATTAGATCACAGGCCTGCCACCAACTCACTTGGCAGCTGGCCTGGATCCAACCTGTTTGTGTAAGCATAAAGTCGGTTCCAGCACCATAAGGGTTAAATCGTCCCGAAAGAAATGCGAAACAAATACTCTGTGCTCACGAATCGGTTATTGGGCGGTAACGTTTCGTGAAAAAAGAATAATAAAAATCAATACCCCTATTGGGTGCCTTATAAATTTTGTAATAAAAATTACATTTAAAAACCCTTTTTCTTTCGTTCCGTCTGCAGTCGTTTCTTCTCTTTCTTTTTCACACGCTGCGTCGATAAGCTGTATTTAGGAACATTACAACTAACGAATCACTCTCTTAGCATCATCATCATGTCAAAATGTTTTCTTCTTTATCTGCGGATTTTTGTTTTCTGAAATATCATCGTTTATGTTTTAAATATAAATAATTGATATTTTCATTTGTTTCTGATATGGATTAAAAGAGTGCGGTAAAAGAAGGGCCGAGTCGATCCGCATGACTCGCTCCAAACCGCAACCTCTTGATACCGTTGTGTCGTTTAAGGACGTATTCACGGTCGATTTGAACCATTAACCCTGGTTTGGTAACATGTTTTAACCCCTAACAAATTATTAGGTGTTTTCCTTCTTTTTTGTTGTCGTAAATATAGGCATACTCGTTAACTGGCATTTCGCATTGATATATGTCAAAAGAGAGGAGGAGAGAAAAAGAATACAACTTCATAAATGTTCTCAGATAAACATTCCTAAAATGAAACGATTTACAAATCATTACCACAAGACAAGAACTCGCTCGTAATGGTTTCTATTTTTCCTATATACGAAATCTTTTAATTTGTCATACTCACAAATCTTCATATGCTGGTTCACTGGATGGAATAAATTTGGAAAAAAAAAAAAAATAAATGTGCAGTATCTTATTGTATCTGCTTTAATCAGTTTTTCATGTCGTGCACTTGAATTATGTAAAATATCATCATGTCATTTACTCAAAGCAATGTCATATCGTCTTCTTCAATACAGCTCCTTTCATATATTATAATCTTCATTTTTTATTCCATGAAGTAACGGGTAAGTTAATCTGTTATTTTCTGGCTTCATTTAACGTTCACGTTACTTAATCAGCGGGAACAGACGACTCTCACCCCTGAGATTGTCCGCTGACCAGCTGGCATAAGGAACACACGCAATGGCATCCGAAACCTTGGGGTTACGTGGGGTAAAGCCTAAGGTCATCCAAAACGTTTAAAGTTCCGTAATGCGATAACCTTATTACGCCGAAAACATGCGATTCAGCCTCGGATGAGGGTAAAGTAAAAACTTTCGTTTTTTCCTCCCAGTTTTTTGCAAGGTTCGACATTTTCACTTGGTTTGCATTTTTAAGTTTAAACTTATTTCTTTTACATCGATTGTGGAACAAGTTCTTACAACTTAGATATGTCGCTCCCGATTCTACTTCCTGGAAACATACCAAGTACTCGCGCTGAATTAATGAAAGGTCGCAAGGCAGATCCCGCTACTTACGGGACTCGAACCCACGACCCTCGTATCCAGAAGCCGACGCTCTAACCCTGGACCCCTGTCCTTCACTTGGTAAGTCTTAAATGTGGAGCATTGATGGGCTATAATGCAATCAGAATGTTAAAACCAGAAAGGACATCACCATTCATGCATTTTGAAATCTTAGTGCGTGTTATGCGTTGAAAATTGGTCAAGCAGGCGTTTCCACTTCAAAATCATTTCTTTACTGTTCAATTTGCTTAGTTAAATACACAATTCTTTAATATCTTTGAATAAATTATCCCCGCTGAAAAAAACTTCGATTTCGCACTTAACTTTTATTATACTGCCTCATATTATTTTGATTTCGCAAATCGGAGACTCAATGTCTAAATAGAGAAACGAAATCTGAATGGAATTTAAACTGAATGAAAGGAGAACTGAACTGAATCTTTCGACCTCGTTGTGGTCTTCGTAGATTTTAAGTAGCTCATTTGTTTCAGACTTTATGCTGTGTCATAATTAGTTCAGCTTTCCTGGAATTCACATGTACATAGCTAGGAGTCTGAAGTGCTTTGCCAAAGGACACTCCCACGAAATAAGGGATGCTGATGCGATCCTACCCAGAATCCAGGAATAGCATGTTTTCCACCGTAACCACCAGGCCACAAAGGAAACTGTTAATCATGAACTAAGCTTAGTAAATCAACAACGCCTGTTGCAGCAGTCTGTAACAGTGAGCATTGTGGTGCTGACTAGATTAGAATCAAATATCTAAATAACCCCTTCCTAACCTTTCTAGCTAAAAAACAAGCATTTTTTTCTTTTTCTTTAATATATCTGCAGTTCATACTGTTTTAAGCAATCATAGTATATGAAAATTGCTAGTGGTGCATTAATCAACGGGTTAGTACCGACAACAGTAATTAAGAAAGCTCCAATAAGAGCCTTCTGGTTTATACTTTTCCTGTATTAAGAATGCATTAGAATAAATAATTATAGCGATTTCTCGTTTATCCGAACACGCCCGTTCCCAACAAAATGTCCGGATTACCGACTCATCCGGACCAATGAAGTAGCGCATGTTCTTATACACATTAAGACATAAACGGTGTGTATGCACGTGTATACTTACAACATTTTAGCAAAAGCCAAATTGTCGACCGTCCCAAAAATAACCTTCTGATATGGCAGAAAACATTGTGGGAAAAGGAGAAATTGCTCGTCACGAGCAATTTCTCCTTTTCCCAAAATATTTTCAAAAGTTGTCTGCAACAAACTGGTCAAATAATTCCGTCCCCTTACAATTTCGTTCGGATTGCGAGACATTCGGATGATCGGGGTCCGGATAAACGAGGCTTCGCTGTACCTATGCAATATTGATTAAATAGTGATCGTTTAAAACACGAATGACTGCATTTTCTGTTTGTGATCAACACGTTTGCCAAAGCTGTCTAAATGTAAATAGTAACTCTGGTTGAGCGACGCATTGTACAAAGCAGCTAACATAAGTTGAAATATGTTTTTTGTGAGACCAAAAGTTAGTCGCAAGCTCTGCGAAGCTCTGTAGGTAAAATGTAGGACTTGTGACACAGAGGCACCGCCATATTATCCCGTTCCATTCAATTGGGGTATCAAATTTGCACAGACAATCGATTTGTGTCGACCACGGCGACATGTTATACATCAATCTAAAATTTGACTCTGCTGTTTTTCTATGTTCATAATCTGTATGGGCCATAGGCCTTCGTCGCAATTAACAATTTGAATGGTCAGATGGGTCCGTTGGCTGGTCAAAATTAAACAAAAAAGATAAAAAAAAAAGTAGGCAAAAACTACAAATACCTCTCTTTTTTTAGCTTTCCATGATGAATAAAACAGATATCAATGTGGCAAAAGGTCATATAATTTGTCTTGAAAATTTTCCATGTAGCCACAATGGTTTCTCGTAACTTGGGATCTAGATGTATTAACCCTTGAACAAACGCCAAATTTTCGACTGTCCCAAATTAAAAGAGTTTGCAGACGAAAATTCAAAATGTGATGAAATTAAAAAAAACATCATTATATCGATGGGACAGAAAACATGGTAGGAAAATGAGAAATTGCTCGTTACGAGCAATTTCTCATTTTCCAACAAAGTGTTCCAGATTCGTCTACAACAAACTGGTTAAATGTCGTTTTTGTTTTGTAATGGGTAAAGACGAGTACGAGTGGACTACATTCACAGGTCGGGTATCTAGGGCGAAACAGAAAAAGACCGTCACAAAACGATCCAAAACAACCCAAAGATGCAGCTGAAAAGGAACCAAGAAACAAGTCATCATTTCGCGATGAGCTAATTATGATGCGAAAAGCGACTAACCAATTACCATACACACTGCTTACATCTAACGCATAATCAACCATAAACAAAACATTGTTTATTACGGGCTATTGTCCCCATGTCCTTTGGTCATGTAAATCCATGTTAATTCTCCCCGAAGTCCATCTCAGCCTGCCCCGCCCCTCTCCGATAGCCCTCACGATTTACTGGACACCTGGGATACACGGACAATGGACGCTGATGACCGGAGAGGAGCCTAATTTGGCCGGACCGCGGAAAAGGAGGTGTCCGGATCGAGGGAATTTCCCGGAAAGTGCGGCTTTTGATCAGACTAGGTTCTTTTAAAGGCCCATAAAAGGAGATAAATGCTATATCAAACTACATTATTTTGTTAACTTCTGGTCAGATTCAAATAGTTATCACCAGAAAAAAACCATCAGCACAACTTAAACGTGAAAGTCAACTAAAATAACCCAGATAAGCAAGTTGAATAATTCATATTACCCGATTGTTCTTCTCTGACAGTGTCAGTTCATACACAAATGTTTGAACTGACCAATCAGAATTCGTTATTTTGAATATGTAAACAAACAGGTTGTTGATAAACATGATTTAATTGGAGGCAACTATTTTATAAGCACAAAATAACTAATGTTAAAGAAGTCTTTTTAATAGAGTCTCAAAGCGTTCGTAAATTAATTCTCATGACTTTTATGAACACAATAAAAGAACTCTAACCTGTTTTCATAAGCATGAAGTTGGTTCCGGCACTATAAGGATTAACCTGCTGATTTTGAATATTTCTTTTATGTTGCAAGCCATTTATCTGATGTTTCATTTTACCAAATAACTTTTTTAACGTACACAAACATACATCTCTGCTGTTGTAAATCAACTGTAAAATGCTCGCTACGATGAAAGCTTTACCATTCGATGTATATTTAGAGTTTCGTTCCTGAACATACCTTGCTATTCATACATTTTGATCCGGAACTGTACTTCATTTGGGGAACAACTTTCCTTCTAATTAGCCTAATTCCAAAATGTTACTTGCATACGTATGTTTCTTTCTGCTAATAAAACCGTATAAACAGTTCTGGTCGAAACTGACTCGTCATTTGGAGGCATATTTTCTCGTGTCACGATCCAATTGACAAAACTCGACCTGGTATACGCCCATTTTTCCTCCCAGACCCTTCTTGTGGGTACAGCAATCCTGTACCGTGTCAAGGTTCCAAATCAAAAGTTGCAGCAGTCAACAAGAGGTAGTAACACAATTACTAAAGTGTTTTAATACAGGTACAATATATTGTACAGGTTTGAACAAGAAATGTCTTATATTTCACAAGTGTTCTTGCCCTAATGTCAAACAATACAACAGAAACTGTTATTCTTTTGTATTTTGCTAATTGGTGTCTGTTGATGCCATCGATCTTAACCTGTATTACAACCCCATAAATGAACGATTTAAATCAACCTTAAATAGAAAAAACTCAAACTCAGATGATTTGACTAACCAGTTTCTTGTTCACACAGAATCACTTTGTTGAAAGGATGTTAACAGCGGTCATATAAAAGAACAAAATTAAGATCTCGAGCGGAGGTTTTTTGCTTGTTTAAGTTATATCCAAACTTATTCATTTAACATCGATTTTGGAAAAAAAATCTTTTAACTTACACATACATCTCTGTCGAAACTGCTTCCTTGATACCTAGCCAGCTCTCGCACCGGCTGTGGATTATTGAATACTAGCAAATCAGACCCCGCAATTTTAGTACTGAAACAGAATCTTTACTCTGGACCACCAATGGAAAGAAGACGAACATATCTTACTTACTTCACGATTCATTATGTAACAACCTATTGATAAGTAGAAGGTAGTTAATCATATTCAGTTGAAGTCTTGGACACCTAATTTTCTCTTGTGCTCTTCTCTTCAGAAACTTATCATCAGTGTCCCTCCCCACCATTAAAAACAATTGGTACTAAATACGAAATAATACTTTGCCAAAAGGTTTTCGCATTGCTTCTTACTTAATATGAAAAATAATTAAACCAGATTTATTATTGTTTTACATGCTATAAAGTAGCGGGTTAACCAATTACCAAACAATAACGTTTGACCAGTTTGTTGCAGACGACTCTGAATTACAGTATGGGAAAAGAAGAAATTGCTCTTAACGAGCAATTTCTCCTTTCCCACAATGTTTCCCACCCTATTAGGAGATTATTCTTCAATTTCAACACATTTTCAATTTGAGACAGTCGAAAATTTTGCGTTTGGTAAAGGGTTAAAGGAAAATTCAGTTCTCTCCGCAACAGCTTTTGTTTAGATAACTAGCGCGCGATTTGATACGTCATTCGCACGTGCAAGCATGTTCATTTCCCCGCCGATTGATTGATCGCCAACCGATACTTTACCCATAATTCTCTCGGCCTGTACCTTTCACTTGTTTTCTATTGGCTGCCTTTGATAGCGTCGCCTCTGACATCTAATTAATTAATATTTTAAAACCCTTTCCATGATACAAGCGACATCTTGATAACCTCTGTCATGTTATAGTCCTAAGGTATTCATATGGAAGAGGCTTAATTTAACAACATCTATTTCTATTATATGATTTATTTTGAATTATTCATAAAATTATTAATGATTATTATCATATAGTTTGACTGTACTCTTCTTAATGAATTAGAGTTGATTAACAGTAAATTCCTTATTCAAGGAAAAGGTTAAACTCTCGAGTTAAAGTTAGTCAATGGAGTCTGTTCATTAGTCGATTTAATTCTATGGTGTCGCCTCGGAAAAAAGATATTTGTAACAATTTTCGGATTTGAAATGAACAACTTTTTTAACATTTATTATTGGACGTAACGGCGAATTGTCAAAGTATGGAACACGTTCTTGACAGCTTTCCTTTCGAACGAAGAGAGAATTGTCTGGCAGTACTTTTTTCGAAACGACACGAGATTACTAGATTTAAAAACTAGATTTAAACAATTCAATTTCAATTTAAAGTTTTTACTAAGCAGATAACCAACATATAAATGCGTTTGGGCAAGACATATTTATAAACAGTATGCAGACAAACATATACGCTATATACTCAAGCATGTTAAATATACAACCATGACAAGGATGAAGAAATCTCCAAACATATAAAAAACAACAATTTAGTTGGTCAAACAAACATAGATACAGGGATATAGACAAATCAAAATAATGCATCCATTTTACAAGGTAAATACGTTAAATATTTTCATTTCTCCATTTCAAGCTCTCTTTTAGATTTGCAAACGTCATATAAGTTTATTAAAGAATGTGATGAAGAAATATTTTTGTGCAGTAGAAAGTATTCAACCGACAAAGAACAATGCTCGTATGATGGCATTTTCCCCCGTTAGAATATAAGCTGTCTTGTTGTATAGACATGTAAAATCAAAGGCGTCTGTTATCCGTACCCATAGTTTGTGATCTATACATGATGTTGACCATTGCCTCTATTATGAATCTTTAACCATTCCTGAGACTCACTTATATTTAGGACACTAAGCATCGAATGTAATCCCAGAAATTACTCTTCATGTGGTCCTAACGGCTTCTGTTATACTAGTATTACTCCCTTTATGTCCATTTACGGAAATGGGCAACCTCTCCAAATCGCTAGCAACACCATACGACAAAAGGCACGAAAAAAGATTAATAAACATAGTGATATATAGTAGACTCCATGTGACAAAACGTGTTAAACATCATCACAAATCTGTGTTGGCTAATCAAGATGACGACTTTGAAACAATATTAAGAATCTGAAGTCAGCAGCGATCTGAAACATACTGGCTTCGAGGATAGTCAAATGTGCCTTAGTGCTTCTAGATAGGCGTGGAGGAGGGTTTTTGGATAGCTCAAGCTGACTAAAACCAAAATGAAATGATAATACAAAGAAATAAAAACAAATGATGGCTTCTCGGTAAAAATGTTTTTATATATATTTTTTATTTTCTTAATAAATTATGTCGGTTCATCACCATTGTGTGGTAATTCAGTGAAATGAATGTAACCTGGTTGTATACATGTTCGACATGGGTTCAACATAGTAATATTCTGTACTGTAATCAAATGTGACTGTTGAGTAAATCATAGCTTGACCGAACTAGTAGCAGGTGCTCTCTGATAAATGTATTTTCGAGACAAACTCCATCTTATTTTTAATTTCAAACTGGTTTGATCTAAGGTTTGCAGCGCACGCATTTGTTTCTCTGAAGCTGCGTAACTGGAATATAATTGGCTATTCCTTCAATCATAGTCGTTTAATTACAATTAACGGGTCCGCAGTGTTATGATGAAATATGTATTTTCATATTTTCCACGGCGAAGGGGTTTTAAACAAATTGAACGGGGTTTAGAATATTTTCACAGAAATACAAGTCCATCTCACCTCAACGTATAAATCATTTTATTCACTTGGTCCGTACAATTGTTAGCCATCAAAATATGCATAAAAGATGAAAAACCGTTTTTGCTTCGCTATAGCGAAGAAATGACGCAGTCGCCTTATACTTGTTTATCTAGAATAGCTATGTCATGAAATATAACAAATTGATCTTTTTTAAATCAAGAAGAGAAACCGTCATTGTAACGAAATGAGAACGAAATGAGAGTATGTTGGTCATGGCCAGCATATTCAACTTGTATGATCAGCATATTCTTCCTATGCGATTAGTGTGTCCCATTTGTCGAACTGAAAGACTAGGTACCCAATTTATATCCAATTTCATAAAGAAAGTATTTTGGAAAGGGGGGTGCCAGATTTTTAGTCATCAGACTTCATTTGGTCCTGATTTGGACAAGGGACCAAAATCCCTTACTGGAATTAATGCTTTTTCTACCTATGAAATTGCAATTGAAATTTTCTTTAATATTTCAAGATAAGTTTTCTTTAATAATTTTGCATCACTATTTTCCTAATGTAAAGGACGCTTGGTTTCTCGTCAGCACATGAACTTTAAAACCATGTAACATATCAACAACGCAAAATGTAAAAAAGAAAAATAAGAGATGAATTTCAAATAGACAAAAATGACATAGCGATTAAAAAAATAGCAATATATATTGGCGTCATTAAACGTGCCCCGTTCTTGAATTGTAAACAATTATGTCGCTCCAAAAAACATCAAAACGGGATATGTCGTCGTTCTTTTACCTAATCACCACAATTATATTTAGATGATAGATTTATTTCCTTAGCTAACATTTCCGCTGAATTCGAAATTGTCTATTATATAACCATGCCCCGAGACACAAACTTGCTGATCAGATGCAATAAAGTACGTTTTTCGGCAACTCGACGAGAAAGAGCTTAATTGAATTGAAAAGGAAGACAGAAGAACAGCATTTCGTCTTAGATTGATAAACGTATTGTGAAATATCGCCGAAATATCCCGCAAATAAATCGAGAAATTAAGTAAATATCGTCACTTAATTAACTCGTAAAGCTACGATGTCGTTACCAAATATTACTTTCTGCAACGAGGGCCCTCCATCACTCTCTATCTTATTAAACCGTTAACTTTAATATGGAGGCTAATTCCCCGGCGTCATGTGTCATTTTTCTCACTGAACGGCGAGAAATCGCCCCATTTTATACCTAATTCCGCGATCGGGCTAAATGCACGGGATAACTCTTTCCCCCAATATATCATTTGAAAGACTTTATGAAAGTGATTTCATCTTTAGAAAATAGAGAGTTGAACAATTACAGTTTAATATATAGTTAAGAGGATTTGGATTGATTTAACAAGAAATGATATACAGTCAAACATGTGCTTAGAGGTCAGCCAATGGAACTGTGCACGTTGGCTGTTTAAGAAATGTTAGCTACTTAATACAGGTTGGCTACTTAATACAAATTGATGTAAATTATAAATCCAACAATGAGACTTTCTGTAGTGGTTGTTTAAGGCAGGTTGGCTGCTTCAAAGGATGGTTGCTTAACACAAGTTGGACTGTAAAAAACAATGTTGATAAAGGATGAATTGCTTTTGAAAAGCAATTCCTCCTTTATCAGCTTTGTTTTCTTTTTCACATTCACTAAACTTATAAACAACAAAACCATAGAAAATAATTCCACGAAAACACAATAAGGGTTAATTGGTCTTTAATCCACAATCTTGGGGGTATTAAAACAGTCGAATATGTCAGAATTGTCTAAAACAAACTCGACGCGTTGATGCGGCAGTAATTGAAATTAAATCTTTCCCGGGGGAACCTGTCGTATTTCCCAGAAACCCTGACCACTTCCGCCTGGAAAGGTTCCGCGAATTATTCTCGACGATTTTCCGCTTCCGATGATCGATGCCCGTCCAGCCAATTTCGTCCCCTCTACACGAATTAATCCACTGGAAATAGACACTCTGGCCCTTCGGAAGTTCGTTTCTGTGATAATTGCCCAGCTGAATAAGAAAACGGGGTTTAAATGCACATGCGTCGAATCTCGTCTTGGATCCGTCTGTGCTGTTTGGAACAACTGATAAATTGATTTGAGTGATTCTTTCCGTCGCCGATTCAGCCGTGCCCTAATTGGTATACTGGGGTCTTAATTGCGAAACCCGACTCAGCCAATATTCGTTCCGTCGTTAAACTAACTCATTACCAAACAATAGCGACATTTAACCAGTGGCAGACGACCCTATAAAACATTGTGGAAACGAGAAATTACTCAAAGTGTTCAGCCTTACCAGAAGATTATTTTTCAACTTCATCACCTTTTGAAATGTCATCTGAAAACTCTTTCAATTTGGGACAGTCGAGGTAAAGGGTTAAGGAAGTCAAAGCAATATGAGATATCCGTATCTCACTACCTATCAATCAAGTTTGAATGGGAAAGCAGTCGAGGTATCGGAAAAGATTATGTGATGTACTTGTTGGGAAGCAGAAGGAGCATAGATAGGAACATTGAGCCTCGCTATATGAGACATTCATAGTGAAAGATTGTTGAAAACAACGAAATACACACTTACCGAACCAAACGTTACAACCAAGGCCCTTGGGTTGATTGCATAGGCAGGAACTCTGTCCTGAGATTGACTTAATTTAAAAACTGTAATCATCACTTTATATTATTTTGCAGATAGGTATGCAGTTATACAGTAAGAAGACGAAAAGGGTTCAAGCGAAAATTAAACTTAAAAGTTTATTCTCCTCATTGACTAGTGAAATGTTTAAGAAACTGACAAAAGGGATCTTTATGGTCTTGTTTTCCGATTTCGTTTTACGAAGGTAACTCATAACAAAACGGTTACCTATATTCGACATGCATTTTTTTTAAATTTTTCTTGGATTCCACTCCTTTCTTCTCTTGTCTGAATGTAAAATTACGACAGAAGAGACTTGCTGTGTGTCGTAGATCTTTTACTAAGATGGTCACAATTACCATAATTATCACCCTCTTGAACGCTTTCGTTGCAATTATTTTTCACAAACATTATAGTTTTCATTTTTATGAAGTTTAGATTGTTCGGATATTATTACAACTTGGATGATGGATTACAAAAACCAGCTAAATAAGACTTGATCAAGTCCTCACCATGTACTTGTGAAGGGTCAATTACGCATTCTCTCCGGCTGTGGTATAACGGAAATCAAATGATCCGCTCGCAGCGATTCTCACACTGAACTTGAAGGCTGGACGCGCGGTCAGCCCTACTTGAACTGGCCAGTGAGAGGTTCCATTGGGACATAAGGGCGTTATCGTCAAGTACCATGCCTGTATATATATTTCAAGACCGTTCTTCGACGATAATCATAGATGCATACATAGTGAAGACGTATAGATGAAACCCAGGTGTCTAACTCAAATGGTTAAAGGGGCTACATTTGGAGACGAACCATCATGCAATTTTGTCAAAATATCATTTAAAGAAAACCTTGACCAAGTTTCAAACGGGTTTCGTGTAAGATATAAAACAATCACAGGTTTAATTATTGGAGTAAGAGAAACCACCTTTAGAATATATTACAGGATACAGTTGGCAGATAATAGTTTAGAAAGTTGGCCAAACTGTATCAAGAGTATCCTGCATATGATCTTTTTGGGTGGCATGGACTCAAAACTAGGTCTCTTTGACACTTGCCTTAAAAGAAATGTTACATTTACAAGCTTAATTGTAATCTTAAGCTTTTGATATTGATCTTAGACAAAAAAATGAACGAATATTTGTCTCAAGAAGATATTAGAAATGCACGAAACTTAATCAAGTGGAGTCAAAAATCCAGGTTATTTAGTCAATTTTGTCTCGCTCTGTGCCTTTGTTATATCTAAATATTAGCAAAATAACGTGAAACCCTCCTGTTGGTCAATTTACCGCGTTGAGCTAGATAATATTTTTTGAAATTACCTTTATCAATGAGAAGCTGATTTTTTCCGGTGACTTATGTCTACACACATGAAAAAAAGTATTGCACTTCGCTTCACAGCGGTGAAGTCTTAGGATTTATCCCGCCCAATATGATACTTTTATGACGACTCTGTATTGACGTTATGGTGTTATCAAAATCAGCTTATAAGTTCTATTTGCACAAGTCGAATATAAGAATCAGAAAAAAATGAATTCATGTTGTCACGACGTCCATAATCTGGAGAAATATAGAAATGCGATATACAATATATCATGAATGTTGTATCTACACGAATTCTATGCAATCCAGTGTCAACGAATGGCGTATAAAAAGTATGCCAATATGTTTTTATTTATTCAATCTTTATTTTACGAGTTAATCTATAATAATGTATTTTCCATCTAGCTAAGCGATTGAATGAAAAAAACGGCCTATCTTTCATTGCGGCATATTCGAGTACTTGTATAAGATGTCTGTTAAGTACAACGGGTAAAAGATACCTCAAAGATCAAAAATCATTCGAAAACATCCGGAAGAACAAGAACAATAGGAAGAAAAACAACGACAATTGAAAACAAAAAGGAAGAAAGGACATTGTGGGAGATGTTGTAGTTCTAAAACAACAAGACGAATATGAAGAAGGTGAAAACTAGAAGAAAAAGAAGAAAAAGAAGAAAAAGAAGAAGAAGAAGAAGAAAATCAAAGGCAGAAGTAGGAAGAAGAAGCCACCAGCCTTGCTTGATATGTTGTCCTTCTTAAGGGACGCAGTCCGCTGTTTTTGTACGCATGAATGGCGGGTATAACACCCCCAGTTTGTACAGTACAGTAATCAGCGATATAACCCCGTAGTTGCATCACCTGTGCTTTTCTATTCATCGTCAAAACCCTTCTCTTTGTAGGGAAAATGGATCTCATAGAAATCTTAGGACTTTGGATTAAATTCTAGTTAGTCAAAATGAAACTTGATGATTAGTTAATATTGTACGGGCATTTAATTATGTTACTGGTTAAGACTTGTTAAAATAATCAACATCTAGATGAAGACACAAGTTATGATGCACAACACAAACATCATCTGTGTAAATCTGTAAGACGTTTTGGAGACGCCGAACACTTCAATGTTCTACATTATTTTATAGATAAAGATATGTGGGAGTTTGCTCATTGTAAAGAACTATCCTTTCGTTACAATTGATCGCATAGGATCTGTGGTAAAAAAGTCAATAAACAAGATAAATGTGTAGAATCCCATTCAATGTAAAGGGTATGTTTTTTATTGAGTTTTCTTTGCCATCAAAAGAGAAAAAAATCTTTACAAAAACAGGAAAAATACCGAAAAAAAAAAAAAAAAAAAAAAAAAAAAAATGATAAACATCGTTTTTTTTTCATTTTCACAAGATCGGGTTTAGCAGAAAAAAGAGATACAGTAGTGTAATATTTAATGACACCATTCAGTATTTTTTCATTCGGCGCTTATCTTTAACATCCATTCAAATATTCAAACGCGTGCCCCGTAATAACCGCATATTTGTTAGAGATACTGAATTATTAAGTCTGAATGCCTTGTTATAACCTTCTACTGCTTTTCAATAAAAGATTAAATTCGAAAATTACTGCAATTTAGTTTGGTCTGGTAAAAAGGATCCATAAGTCAAACTCCAAATAGTTTCCTCGGCCTAAGCCTATCACGTAAGAGGACCTTGCTTATCAAGACATTAAAGAGTCTTGCAGATTGAAACGTGTGGGAAAGACCTTCTCGTACAAAGTCGTTAATCATATAAAATAGTAACATGACATGAAAAATTAAGATCGAAACATTCGCTCACGATCGTATAAAATACCAAGACAATTCACGAAGATAATTTTTCGAATGGTTACAAAAGTCCCTTTTCGCGTCGCTCAGCTTCACCCCCTTTCTTCGACGCATCACCTTATAACCCCCTTTTAGGCGTGGAAGAGAGGGGGTTTCGCCATAACATATATCGGGGTGTGTGTTTATTATATTTTATCTAAATGCCTGTTGTATTGTTAGCTGCATCTGTCTGTCGTATGGTGCCCCGAAATTCGACCCCACCCGACCTTCCCATCCGTACAATAAACGAAAGAAATGAAGAGGTTATACCCATAACCCCCATTATCTGTTCGTTACAATTACAAATACCAGCTGACGAATATTTTCCAAAAAGAGTGGATAAACAGGGTACAGTTTTACTAAACAACTTGAAGAAAATATTTGCGTAAGTCAAAACTGATAAACATGTATAGTATCTTAAACGTAAACACAGTATTGCAATGTGAAATGTCATTGGAAGCGTCTCGGAGAAACGATTCCAATGACCTGTTACTTTGCAAAATTGCTTAGTCCAATATTGAAATAAGAGGAATTGTTGGTTTAGACTAACGCAAATCTTAAGCGTAAACTATTTAGTAAAACGGAACCCTGGGGTCTGTTGGAATTCAAATTGAGTGTAAAACCGTTACGAAACAGCAAGAAATTGTTCTTCACAATATTCATTAAACTTTGGACACTGCACAAATTGAGTAGTACATGAGCTTACTTTTATTGTTTACTTTAACGAGAATTATTAATGGCTATTTCAAGGGCAGTTTGTCGGGTTTTAAAGATCTTAAAAGTCAATGGTTGTATCTGTTTATGAATACGTTTGATGATATTTATACATTTTGTTATTGATGCCAGTGTTCATCGTGCAGCTCTATAGTGTCAATTGCTGGTTAACATACACTGAAAATGCACCAGATCTTTCAGTTACCAGAAAATCAACTAAAAGCCCAAACAACATCGGATGTGTAATGGCACCCACACAACTATTTTTAACTAATAACAAGCAACTGATAAAAGACAATTGCCATAACGTTTTGTAATACATCATTGCTTCCTTTTGTTGGATACATATACCATGTTATAACCACTCCATAATTTAAACTGGAGCACATGGTAAGTAAATTGACAGGGCATGCTACTTTTTAACTAAGATTAATCTGCTTTGTTATAAAAGAAAAAAGGGAAGACCATTGGCATTATTTATAGTTTGCATGAAACAAAACACACTGTAGTTATCAGTAATTGAAGTAAAAAGCAAATAGTACTTTCTTTGTAATTTAGCGTAGGAACTCTTGTAAAATCTAGACATTATTTCGTAAATTGGTAACTACACTAAGCCAATGTGTCTGAGTTCGTTTAGTTTTTTATGTGATAATGATGACAGGGGCGCGCGGGATGCAGCCTTCTAATTGAATTTAATTGAAAACACCCATCCAAAAACTGTGATACATCGTACATTAAGATCTATTTGTTCATTTGAATTATATGTTGATGCGCCTTCAAAAAGCAATATTGTGCCAAACAAGCACAGAAAGAGTATATGTTTGACTCAAACAAATTCTAGCTGTAAATCAGTCGCAGTAACATATCCAGGCAAATGTTTTAATGCGCACACGTGTGTAGAAAAAACGCAAGTAAAACCAGCAGATACTGTAAATGAATACTGCAAGCTTGCTTCTCTCGTGTCTCGCTATAATTGTATCTAGTAATTATTAAATCAATGTTAGGCTCACGATTATCTCCTTAATTAAGTAATATTAGGCCTTCTGATCACCTCAAACCTTTCCATCGTTAAGTACAGTAAAGATTGGACAGATAGAGTCCACAGATAATGATGATGACACCGGTGATAACTTTTAAAACGTGTTGTATTTCTTTATAAAAAGGAGTATTACAGATTTGAACGAACAAAAGGAAAGTTGACTTTTTTGTAAACTGACCCTCGAAATTGTTACATTCAGGCTGTTGAGCCAAGATGTATGGTTCGCAACGACTTCCTGTTTTTCCCATTCCGTATCTATTCATTTGCATACGATAATAGAAACCAAAAGCGATTGAAGGAGATTTTGTGTTGAAAGTCCAAAACGTCTTGAAAACGTATCAAGAGTCCTCTTTTTCAGACGAAAAACATTATTTAAAATGCATAAAGTCAAACGAATGCTTTCGTGCCACAAAAGATTTCCACATGCAATCCGCTGCTATCTTTTGTCAATCTTAAAAGATTGATGACTTACATCCTCTTTTATTGAAAGTAAAAGGGTTGGCAAACGGTAATTGAAATAAAAAGGACGCCGCCAGTAATAATGATGCAGGACTATTTTTAAAAGCCCAGGATACCCTCCTATACTACTTTTGTCAGAATCTCTCTGATAACAAAAACAAAACAAAAAAAACAAAAAACGGGGATGTTTGTTCATACTGAGAATTTATCATTTTCCAGCACAGTCTAGACATTTCTGTCTATTTAACGTCTTGTAACGCTTAACTATCCAGTTTAATTAGAAACGTGTGTTATAAGATCAAAAAGCGAAAGATTGGTGTCCCGAAGTTGAAATACATTTCGACACGGTAGTTGTTGTAGATAATGAAGCGAATCCGTGTCTGGCCCAATTACACCTAATATACCGGCATAAATTGATCAGCAACGCATTATGTCATTTGCCTGGTGCATTCCGTAAATGATTATCCGAGTTTTTTTTTATTATTGAAACAAGGAATTTAATAACTGTACGCGTTCACCCGAGACCGAAACAGCGGAGTTCGTAGAGGTGGTGATGATATTGCTTCTGTTTGCTGCTGCTGATGCTGCTGATGCTGATGATGATGATTGTGATGATGCTGATGCTGCTGTTGCTAATGGTGATTACACTGCTGCTGCTGCTATTTCTACCGCTGCTGATGGTGATGATCATCATCATTATCATGATCATCATCAATATCATCATTACCACTACCTACATCATCACTACAACCATCATCATCAACATCATTATCACCATAGTAAACAATCTCACTTTCTTCCCCGTAACCATCATTATCGTTATTATAATCTCATTATAATCTTCTCCTGTATCATTTTCTTTACCTGCTTCTTCTTTTTCTATTTAAATCGAAATTAGTATTATCAACTTAATATGTTCTCATCAACATCAGATCAACATCAGAAGCAAGGGAACACGGGTCGCAGTATTCGTATACGGTACCGTCTTGCTTCAAGCAATAGTATGTACGTGTATCAACGATCCTATTGAATTTCATCCAAACTTTGAACAGCGTCTTTTTTTCTAAAGATATCGGATAGGACAAACCAGACAGGTGCGTTAAATATTCACTTTCTCTCACGGTTGGTCGAACATAGAAGGGGGCGCGTGGCATGCCGGTCACATGACCACGTGATGCATAGTCGGCGATACTTGGGCGGAGGGAGGGATGACAAGTCGGTGGTGGTGGTGGTGGGGGAGGGGGTGGTATTGGGATCCAGACAAGGCCGTTAAAGGCCCGTTCCCCGGGAAAAGTTTTTCCAGTGTGGCGTTTGAACATGGCCCGATTTCTTCATACCTGGGTATCGTTTTACTAAACAACTTTCTTTAAGGGAAATATTTGCACAAGTCAAAGCTGATATATATTGATAGCATCTGAAATGAAAGTACAATATTGCAATGTGACACGTCATTGGAAGCGTCGGAGAGAGGCTTCCAATGACGTGTCACTTTGCGATATTGCTTAGCCCAATGTTGAAATAAGAGGGAATGTTGTTTTGAAGTCGAAATTGATAGCTTCCAAAATAAAAGTGCAATACTACAATGTGACACGTCACCTGAAGCGCATCGGAGAGACGCTTCCAATGATGTGTAATTTTGCAATATTGCTAAGCCAAATGCTAAAATAAGAGGGAATGTTATTTTAAAATCGCGCATTTTTTTTACCGTAAAACGTTTAGTAAAACGGTTCCCTGCTTTACACTAAGGTTATTACCATGGTCATTCAGGTTGGCAAGTCATCTTCCAATACTTCAAAAATACAAAATAAACTTGATATGTTATATTAAGATCGTAGTACAATCATGAGGGGGAACCTTTAAAATTATCGTAGCAGACGAGTATGAGCTTCTCACTCCGTATAATCCTTGTGGTACTTTCCGCATAAGCGGTCACACGAGACAAGCGTCATTTTCGTGAAGAGCCACTTGAATATGTCACGGGTGTATGTAACGATTTGCGTAATAAAAACGGCTGACATGGAGGGATCACGTGACGTTCGTTCATTGTCATGGTGATTGGAGTTTCCCTCCGAAAGTAAGCCCATTACTCCATGCGGAAAGTTCTTTCAAGGCGTTGATTTGTAGTCACCAGTGGTTGAATGTTTTGGAACTCAGAATCCTTCCTGGTAAATGCATGTTGAAATTGGATCAGCGACATTTTTGACAAATAGAGACACAACGCATGCCTATTGTGTTTTTTTTTCTGAGTTCCTCAGATGTATGGCGGCCAATTAGTTCACCGTGGAGTGTCCAAGCCTAGTACTGGTAGGAAATCAGAGAACATGTACGATAATACTCAAAAATGAGTCCTGTATATTAATAGGAAGAAGATGTATAGCGTACATGTACCAGAAGGTTAAATTGCTCCTGTTTGTGAATCTCGTCCTTTTGTCACCGTAGTTCCTGAAAGCTTCTGTAGCAGTTGCATAGAGATGACCTCCGTAGTGGTTGCATAAAGGTGACGCATTTTGGAGTAAGAGGTTAAGAATAAAAGTGATAACAGTTGACCAACATGAACACACACAGACACGTTAACGTTGTTTCAATAATATTCCCATAGGCAATGGAGTGGTGGGGTAGAATGTAGAATATGCAGAGCCAATGTGAACCTACGAGAGATGACGATATTTTAATTAACCCTTTTCCAAACAATAACGACATTTGAACACTTTGTTGCAGACGACTTTAGAAAACATTAAGGTAGAAAAGAGGAATTGCTCGTAACGAGCAATTTCTCCTTTTCCCAAAATGTTTTTCTGGATTATCAGAAGATTATTTTCCAATTCATCACATTTTGAAATTACTTCTTCAAACTCTTTCATTTTGGGACAGTCGAAAATTTGTTGTTTGGGAAAGGGTTAAACATGCACACACCTCAGACTGGTGCAATGAGAGCTCGTGAGTGAGGTGCGTTTTGTAGATAACATCTGACATGAGGCGGTGATTGTTCGGTTGAATTTCTGTGACAAGCGAACTCTAGTCTTAACTTAATCCTTTATGTGGGGTTTTGTGACAAGCTGAAATTGAAGCAGACGACAGTTGTGAAGTGTAAGAAATAGCGAATTCTAGTTGTATCGAATTGTAACCATTGCGTAGGAAGGAGAACATGCTTGTAGGACCTTTTTTGGCATTTGTTTTGTCACACGGACTGACATATATCTTTTGCATCCATTCTTTTTGAGCAATCTTAAATGTTTCCATATCAGTATATTCAGCCTAATGAAGCGACAGAAGTAGGCTAAGATGGATTTAAAAAGAAAGTTGTTAAGATCTTTTTCAAGTTTATACAAATGATTTGTTTTGTTAAGAAGAAGTTTACATCTTTATAATATCATGTACAAAAAGTTTGCTTACATTCAACAAAACACATATTTGTCAAATTGACCCAGTTTTCTTTAATTTCTTTATCAAGTGTGAAAGGGTACTTTTCATGTATGGACAGCATTGTGGGGAAATGAGAAATTACTCGTAACGAGCAATTTATCTTTTTTTTCCACAATGTTATCTGTCCTATCAGATGATTTTTTTTCTTTCAATTTCATCACAATTTGAAATGTCGTCCGCAAACTCTATCAATTTGGTATCAGTCGAAATTTTGGCGTTTGGTAAAGGGCTAGTCATTCTTCGGACATTGCCTCTGTTACTCTGACGGTGTCACTTTCGCTGGACGGAGGAGTAATTAATTTCATATTCCGAGCATGCGCTAGATGTCAATTACAGTAAGTGATTTCCCGATACTGATGAAGTAATTATTACGCTACTCGTAGTAATAACGACACCGTCGCTCGCCGGTGACACGAGAGTGGTCGTTTCTACAAGTTTAAATGCCGGCCATTTCTCGAAAACCAATCAGCTAATCTTCATAATGACTGTCGACGAAAAATATTTGAATTCCATTTCATTGTCCTTGTTGATTGAACTAAACTGTTAGATCTGGACAATGGTCCGGCAAAGCGTTTCTTTCTCATAACCTAATATTTAGGTTAAGGCAGACACGTTTTATAAAAAAGGCACACGCTATTGCATATTGCTGGTACATTTTTGATAGTCTATGCAAAGACGTAGTGTCAACAAATGGAAAATGTTTCGTTATGAAATCTCTTTCAGTTAACAAAAATTGTATCTTATGCTTCACAACGCTGTATATATTCTGGTTACTTAACGTCGTAATCCGGTTTTCGTATATTCAGTCAAACTCATATCCGTTGGAAATCATGAAATTTATTTTACAGAGCTTTATGGTTCTTATATAGGAAACAAAATTACTCAAAAACGTATATCAAAGACATTTTTGTATACTGAATATTCGATTAGATGTCAATGCATCTAAAAAAGAAAAACAAGTTGAAAGACCGTCAAGGTCTCGTTATACAATGTAACGGATAGTTTCCCATTCATTGTGTCACAATTTCGTGAAGTACTTTACGACATCACCCTTATAGTACTGGAACCAACTCCATCCATATTCAGACAGGTTAGATCGAGGCCAGCAGCCAAATAAATTGGCGACTGGCCGGTGATCTAACCTGTTTGCTCCATTGAGTTACCTTCCTCATCAAAATTAAGCAAATATTCAAGGTTTTGAAAGCAAAAGAAACAAAAATCTATTTTTAGAAAATTACCCAGTATTCTAAGGGTTAACCCTTTCCCAAACAAAAACGACATTTGACCACTTTGTTGCGGGCGACTTTAGAAAACATTGTGGGAAAAGGAGAAATTGCTCGTAACGAGCAATTTCTCCTTTTCCCACAAGGTTTTCTGCTACATGTTAAAAATATTTAAATTTCATCACATTTCGAATTGTCGTCTGCAAACTCTTTCAATTTTGGACAGTCGAAAATTTGTTGTTTGGGAAAGGGTTAAACTGACGACATTTTCATTACCCCACGAATCGAGGAGTACATGTGTCAAAATACAAGCGGCTGGACATTAACCTATAACTTTAGGAGTTCGACAGGGGTCACTCATCAAACGACGAATGTTTAACGATTTTAACGATAGACGTTTTCATGTGGGTTTCGATTTCGATTAAGTGGATCAGGGATTATTTTTCTCATTTCCAAGTCGTGTATCATGTTTAATGTAATAATGTGCTTAAGGAATACCATGCTCGTAAAGATGTACTTATAATCATGGACCATTCAGTAATATGTTAGAATTATCTGAAATTAGTTTTTACCAGAACTATTTGCAATGGTGTTGACTTAGATATCAACAAAATCGAGAGGAAAATTGTCTAATCAAGTTTGCAGAACACGAATATGCAATACAATTAGCTTGAGAAGTTTTCATTTAATGCAGAACATAGGATTACATAAATCTGTTAAGTCATGAAAGAAAAACATCTAAATTGAAGTATTCCGTTTGTCGCTATAGCTCGAATCAGAAACATTTAGACAACCACAGAAAACCGATGTTTATAAGCGAATTGTTCTAAAACTTTTGTTTTCTTTTTCTTTTTGGCCTGTTTCGCGCCTAAGAGCATAAGGAAAAGACACGTGGTCATTAGCTATTTTTCAGATAAAATGTTTTATATTTGAATGCGAGCTTCTAACCCATCCACTCTTTTACGTTGGATTTACTGTTTGAAAGTTTGAAGAGTACCACGTTCAATGTAATATTTAGCAAAAGTAAAATTGAAAGCAAAATATAGTATACGCTGATAACCGAGCAAATATGAAAAGCCACTATCAAGGGAGGAGGTTTATTTTTCAATGTTTTCCAGTATCAAATACTGAAACAAATCAGCAAATATGAAGAGCCACTATCAAAGGAAGAGGTTTATTCTTCAATGTTTTCCAGTATCAAATACTGAAACAAATCAGCAAATATGAAGAGCCACTATCAAAGGAAGAGGTTTATTTTTCAATGTTTTCCAGTATCAAATACTGAAACAAATCAGCAAATTTGAAGAGCCACTATCAATGGAATTCCTATTCGAAGGTGAACGTTATGTTTACAATATCATCTTCTATAACCCTCACTGTAGCTGAAGTTTTCATACACGAGCGTCATTGATTCAAATAATTAATGCTTAACTCTGGAGCCATGGTCTGGAAAATTTGCGACTTTGTTCTTAATCTGAAAAATAAAACTTATACTTAGCTAAGTAAGATGGAAGTACCGTGTTTCTCAGCATTTATCACGTCACTTGAGATAGCTTTTAGGTTGACTCAAAATCACTTAAGTTTGGGCATAAAAGTTGTGTACGAATTCATTTCTAGATCCGGCCTTCATACCCTCTATGCTTGTACTTGTATTAAAGAATTGAAAACATATTTTCATACTTGAGTGTATCTAACATCATGGACTGACATGTGTATAGATGGTCGCTACTTCTTTAGAACTACAACATTGTTGAAAGCATCTGAAAGCAGTTTAAAACACACAACAACATCAAGCATGATACATTACAATAGATTCCCTCTAACGAATCTTCATGATTACAATCGAGTCATGTAAATTTTCTGGAATAACTTCGAGACACTTAATGATCTACCCAGAAAAAGAATCTAATTGCGATATGTTTAGCCTTTCCCAAACAATAACGACATTTGACCACTTCGTTGCGTCGACTTTAATAAACATTGAGGGAAAAGGAGAAATTGCTCTTGACGAGCATTCTTTTCTTTTCCCACAATGTTTTCTGCCATATCAGAAGATTATTTTCCAATTTCATCACGTTTTGAAGCGTCGTCTGCAAACTTTTTCAATTTGGGAATAGTCGAAAATTTGCGATATGTTAATGAACGGGATTCTATTCTAAAATATTGATCATGTATCACGATGGTTTCTAATGATTCTGCAGGTGCGCTTTAATCAATACATATGTGGTATTGTATAAGCAATTCAAAACTGTTTCCTATTTGATATCGCTATTCTTTGAATATGCATTAATTAACAAATTATCAATGACAAACGGTTTAGAGGTCGTTAGGGTGTTATGTAAAATAAGTTAAGACATCCTTTCCTTTTGTAATTGAAGAAAACGATTTCAAACAGCTCACCCTTCCCCACTTATAGAGGTACATAGTGGTTAAGGGAAACGAGATATTGCTCATTACAAGCATTTTAGATTAATATTCAATTGAAAAGAAAACAAAAGGAATTTTATTTTGTTTTGTGCCTTTATGGATTGCAAAGTTGAACTACGCCTGCAATACTTAGTAGTTGGTAGAAACACATCCATGTTCAAATTGAAAAAAAAAAGAAGCATAGAGAGCTCCATAGAAATGATTTATTTTTCATCGTTTAGACTACTGAAAGAAAAATCAAAATGTGTTACACTGGACATAAATACTATTTAGGTAAAACATGTTATAAACATTTCTTAATAAGAAATGGTATCTTGTTAGAAGCAATAACTGTTTTTCCTACTACAATTACGAAAGCTATTTTCTAACGGCTTTTAAAACTGCTTTGCGTGCGAAGGAAGGCGGTACTAACATCTGATTATCGGATGATAAATTACTCGACATCTCTCATACAACCCCGTAATTTAAATTTGATTTACGTACACGAGTGGGAGGGGTAAAAAACGCACGGAGAATAAATAACGGCGACGATTCTAGTCGGCTATTCACCGGGAGAAAAAGGATACAGCAAATACAAAAAACCGTGCCCTAGGGCTGTAAAGAACGTCGCAGTGCAAAGACCTGTCGATAGACAAATAGTTCGAACATGTGACCCCCAATGTCAGAGGCTGCAGAGTGATAATTAATCACGTACTAATGATAAACATTTCGGTAAAGTGTATCGACTACCTAAATATCAAGATTTGTTTTTTTAATGTGCTGAGAAAAAAATAGTCCCCTAGCCGGTATGTGAGTAAGCGGGTCAGCAAGTATTTACACAGAATTAATCAAATTGATATTTACGCTGTTCTTCCTAGATCTATTTGATTTATTTTAATCTATAAAGATCGCAATGTACCAATGAGTTAAACATATAATACTACGTGAATTGTTCAGATTCGTATTATATTTCCCCGCATATGTACAAACTGATCCAAATTAACGAAGGTCACACAACTTTAAAGAAAAATCATGGTATATACATTTTGGAATGATCAGTCGCTATTAATCAAATTCAACTAAAATGTCTTATGCCAAAAAGTCATGCGCGCGTGCATCGTAGTGATTTCACGCATGCGCGTGTTAAATCTATTGAATTTTTGATGAATTCGGATGGCTTTTAAAATATCACAAGGAATAATATAGCTTGATATAGTCCCTGCTAATTACCTTCAATGAGTTTTTCTCGCAACCGTGTTTGTCAGCGTCTGTCACAGAGAAATATATCGGATGAAATTTACACCGTTATAATTTGCATACTAAATAGACGGTAGCAGCAGGAAGTGAAATAAACAGCATATCATTGAACTGAATGGGATCTCAAATAGGTTCTCTGTTCCGTATTTGTTTCCCCCGTAATGCAGTAGTCACGTGTTAGGTACTTGAAGCAAAGTTTGTCTGCGCGCTGTGGAAGCATGCATACTTGAAGACAGGCGTTTCTTTACCCATAACCGCCTTTTCCCTCATACGGAAATTGTATGACTGGTCAAAATCAAAAGCAACATCAGACGACAAAAATGTTAGAACTATTTTGTTGTTTTCATAGGAAGTTGAAGAAAAACTAAAATGAAAAATGGATTAGTTGCACATGAGACAAAATTGACCATTTTTTTCCCATTTTATTTGGTTTATAAGGAGTACGGTAGATCGGCAAAGTGTTTTATTGGTAATGAGCCATTGTGAAAATAGGAAAACTTGCTTAGTTACAATATTTTATCCTTTGGTTATAGAGCTTTCTCAAAATCTTTTATTTTCACGCGTGCTTTAAAATACGAATACTTAAAGGGACTATTGATATAGCCGACTGTAAATGAATGTGGAAATGACGGCGTCTATAACTATCCATACAAAAGTAGACTTCAAGATTGAAGTATTATCACACCGCATTCTATTACGTGCTGCTAATGTAAATATTACATGTATCGCTGTCAATATCCGCTGATTTTCTACAAAGATTCATTTTGACAAATGAAGAAGACGTAACGAGCAATTTCCCCCTTTCTTCAATGGTTCGTCTCCTTCGATACTACACACCCGATATCGTTTGAAGAGGGTTGTTCAAGCATACACCATCTACTTATGCTTTTGGTTTGGAGTTTTTAACTTTACTGAATGAGGTAAAGTAAAAACTCGTAATATGTAAGATTTTTACAGTTAGGAAATTCAAGTGGGTTAAGCAAATGCATACCACTTGAAAATTACTTTGATGGAGCAAAACGTTGAGCTTAACTGTTCGCAAAGGTTGGTCAAGGTGGTTGGAATAAAGATTGAATAAAGACAACAGGTTTTTGATTACCACCAGAAAATGACCATCGTCAACATCTTATTTACAAAAACATAACTCAATCATGATCAGCGCTTTATCTAGTACTCCGATATAGATGCTTTCAAATATGTTTGTATATGGAGAGATTCATCAGCATACAAGCAGACAGAGGAAATTGGAACTTCGCCTATATGCTTTTAACATTAAACAAATGTGTTAACAAGTTTTCCGCAGGAAGGAGTAAAAGCGTTCCATTCATATATTTATCATCCACGTGATTATTTCCAATACAATCAGATATCTGCTGTTATAAAAGTCTGTGGATGTTTTAGGATCTAGATTCCTGGAATAGCATTTTTATAACATAGAAGCGTTCAGGGACATCTTGTATAATAAGCATTCTCGAATGAGCCGTTTTCATTTGACAATATGTTTCAAGAAACTGTTCCCTTCTAAACAGATATGGCTCCTTACAGTGCCGTGATTATTCTATTCTGTTTTCAAATGAAACTTGCCGAACTGCTGCTGACTAACCATGTGTAATGGTTATTATGTATTAATTTTGTAATTGCTCTAAATATACAAAAGGAAATTGGATAATCATATTCCGGTGCCAAAGATCTTTTGTAAATTCTTCTTTATCCAGTGTTCGACCAACCACTTGTGATAAGACGTATCGCTTTAACATTTCACCCGTATTGAATGTTGTATCGGTTCCAAATTGAAAGCAGAGGCGGAAGACAAATATCGAGTACAAACATTGAATTATTTCTTTGTTATTCTGGATAAAAGTCATTCTTACAAAAGTAGATAATGCTCTACATGATGTCAAAAGGTATCTTCTACAGCTGCGAGACATGAGCGAGAATTTGATGTGTGTAGTAGTGGGTTAAACAGGGTCATTCGCTTACGATCAGCTTTTGATACGAAGCGTTGTTGATCTGATACGAAAATCAATGCAGGTGTGTTCATTTAGTTTCATTAGGCTGACTCATTAAGCTCGGTTAATCTCGTATGAAAAGGTCCATCCCACACCGTATTAAACGTTTTTGTAAGACTACGGAGCTGCATTTCAATGTGCAGTTTTATGCACATGCCCGCGTATGAACATGCACAATGGTTTTTCCTGCATAGATTTCAAAACTCTTAGCCAATTTACCCATATGGAATTTTAACGGCACAGGACAAAATAACCTTGAAAAGAAAGACATTTTCTTTGAGAGGTTTTGTAAGAAACAACTATTGGAAGAGAATTAATTGCTCAATTTGAGCGTTTCGTCCTTATAACACCCTGTATTTTATGAAAGCTTCTGCACCCAATCCGTCAAAATGATGTATAATGGAGTAAGGGGTCAAAACGGCGGTGCAAATGCGTCTTTTAATCCGTCAGTACAGTAATCCAGTTAAGAAAATGACCCGATCCATTTACGTCTGTTATATCTAACATGCAACAAGCATGGTAAATCACATCGACAAAACTAGCATCTCTGTGATATATAAACATCTTGAGCCGTTTACAAAGCTGATTGAAATCGGAAATGTTCTGGAAAAAGTAGAAAAATATTAAAATGGAGTAAACTACTGTTTCTGAAGTTGTCTTCAGAATGCTGACTATAAATGTTTAACCTTTCACCATCAAATCTTTTGATATAATATCTGTCGGCTACTGGCGATGTTTGAAACTATTGATAGAAAATGATTAGCTGCTCGTATGACCGATCAGACGGATGTTTTCGAATTCTAGTTTGGTTAAGACACTTACCTGTTTCTGGCAAAGTTTTTTATTTGGAATGTGAAGAAACTTGAAATTAAACAACGAATAAAACAACCTACATATACTCTTCGTTTGTTTATTAAAATGCTAAACCACACAGCCTGATAATCATGCAAACCTATGAAGCCTAAACAATCGACAGTAAATTGTATAATACATTTAGATTTTATGACTGGAAACAGGTCAACTTGAACCGTCATGAGTCAATACTTAGATTCTACTTAAAAATTAATTGATGAAAAAAAAGTAAAGTCTACGTTTGATACATTTTCTTTGTCACAATGTATACATGTTAGTTTCAATTGAATATCTTTGATTGAATATCTAGACAAAAATTTGATTTATCACTATATCTTACTTATTTTCAAAACGATATTTCTTTTGGAAAACAAAACCCACCATGGTATTTCTGTAGAAGTTGTAGCATACAACTAGTATGTTGACTGATTGTTTTTGTTTATAGTAATGTGATATTCTAGATTCTTATTGAAACTTGATTATGATTAAAGGTGAAAGTAAGCGTATACCATTCCACTTCTCCCTAACTCGAAACTTATGGCATGTTTATATAAGATTGAATGAACTTGTAAGGTTCATTGAATTGTAGCCAATTATAATATAATAATACTTAAAGGCACTGTGACAAAGGAGTAAGTTTCAAAAGTGCCGATAAAGATATTTTCTCGGAAAGGTTTGAATCATTAGAGTAACATTGTCTGATCTTTAAGTTTCGCAAACTATTCCAAAAATATTTAGAGCGCAAAGCAAGAAACCCGTAACTTCTACACCAACACAGCGATAAAGACTAATGGTTTCCGAGTGGAGGACTCGTTAACGAAACCAAGATAAAGCGAATTGGTATTTTTGTTGGGACTCATAATGCCTTTAGGTTGCTTCATCAACGCGTTTTATGCGCACATTCAATTTGGGAGTTAATAAAATATCTGGCAAAAAAGTATTGTCGTAAAGATGAACCCTTTTCATTTCCAGACGTGTGCTTTGTGCCTCATAAACTTCATTGGGAAATAAACATAATGTTAAAAGAGAGCAATGTTCATATCCATGAACAATCCGTTATTCGAAGCGCATTTTCAAATAAAGATTTAGATTTAAAGAAATTTGAGCTTTCCATGTTTGTAGCATTTCTTTCAGTGGAAATCATGTAATTCCTCCTCAATTAGGTGTGCGAGAGAATGGATTAAATGATCAAGAGTGCATCAATGCTGGTTAATATTGTTAACACCCATTACCTGTCCCCTATTATAGCTACAGGGTACACGCATGATAACGCATCATCTCACCTCACTGGAAATAAAACGCACTAGAAAATACGGCTTGAGTATTGCATGACAAATGTAACACAACGGTTTATAATAATGTATGTTTAGCAGAAAAGTACATTTTAAATGTTTTTTTTTTAATTAAAAGAGAAGTTTTTTTGAATTTAGAATTATGTATTAAATCCGTAGTTTTAATTGAAGGTCATCCATACTTTAAAAACGCGGCCTGGTTTTAGAAATGATATCACTTTCTCTGTAAGTATATTTTATACGGAATAATGAAAGAAACTGATAAAACCCTCCTTTATCCTGTATATTTACAACATATATGGATAATAATAATTGCAGAAACGCATCAGATAAAAATCACGCAAGAAAACAAGAACCCTAAAGACGAGACAACACCAAAACAACGATCGGTACGGCGCGAAAACCATTGTTTTTCCCTTACTATTAATAGTAACAATCCAATATGGACACAAATGCATTGTCCGCATGTTAACACCAATAATATACAAGTAAACATTAACATAAAACAATCAAGTGAGCCCTAACACACCGTACGTAGACAGAGAAACAGCCCGTATTCCGCTATGTTTATGACGGAACCTCTCGTTCAATGCGTTCAAAGTCACAGTATTATGCAGCGAACGCCATCTGCATTGACTGCAGCGAATCTTGCAGACCAGTATTGAGTTTTTGCCGATGCTGAATGGCGGCAAAATCAAAACTTCTAAACAAACTTTGGCGCGGGAAATTCAACCGGAATGATGTTGCGCTTCGGGTTTGTTTACGTTCTGGTCGCTTCAATTAAAGTGATCTGGGTAGCATTTACCTAATTATCAGCTTATGATTAATTACCCGAGCGCTAGAAAGCCTGAAAAATCCCTCCATCCATAGTCTGCGATTCTCGGATCACAAAAACAGCGCTCAATCGCGCTGCGATGTAACTCCACGCGTTTGCCTCGACTAAATCCGGTTTCGCTGCCACCAAACAAAGAACGGATCGCATGCTTAATTCAAACAGTTATGAAAAAACCATAATGCTAACAAAAGATCGAATGAAACTTAATTTCATTTAATGTAAAAGCGGCCGTACATGCCGTCCCTTACAGCTGCCCAGAGCGACCCAGTCGGCTCGTTTGCCTCTCCCCTGATCTGCCATGCACTTCTTTTGTTTAAATGTCTTTATCTGGCTCACATCTGAACTAATGTCTGATGCAGTGAGTGTTAAAGGCCGATGTTCCGTTCGTCATATTCCTTTTAAGGGGTTTCTGCAGCTGCATACAGGCTCGGTGCAAGTTGAAAAAAGCCAGAGGCCTCGCCGAGCGGCATCATGCCCTTTCTTCCCAGAGATACGCATGCTTCTTACACATTTTTAAAATTCCAGCTGGTCTGGCTAACCACGGCTTCTGCAATAGATAAATAATCGGGTTCATTGACATTCTCTCTCTGGATAAATGACTTGCACCATCTTTGAGTAGGGCCGTCCCCCCGATAATAATGCCAATTTGCAGTGGCCCCTCGAACGTGTGCATCACAACAGACCAAGGTTGGCTTCAATCAAGCCCTTTCCCCTTGTTAAGTACTAGTTAATTACAGGAAGAAGGTGCAATGGTAACGTAATTAAGGACTGTGAAGAGAGAGCACCGTGTGTTTCCTCGTCCTTTCTTGTAACCAGTCGACTCCACACATCAACGCCAAACAGGTGATGGGTATACCGAGAGCGCATGGAACCACATTTGGCTCTTGTGTCTGCAGCGCTGCAAGACAATCAACCTCTTGAATAACGGAAATTTAACCTTCGACCCCTTCAAATGATGGCAAACTGCATAACTCATCCCATCCTAACCGGGTTTAACCTATAGGGTCAAGCGTGACTGGAAAACAGAAGTCCATGCTGACTTTTCTCGCGGTTCATGGCTGACAACCCTGTGGGACTCCCATACAAATGCATCAAAAAGCATATTGAAGTCTGCGAGAGCGCCACCGCAAACCCTCTATGGGTAACAGGCACTCTTCATGCAGACTTGAAAGCCCTTTTATTACATCAATCCAGGCTTTGGACGGGTTTTGATTGAATTTATCATACACAATTTAATATTCGAGCATGGGGCCGTCAATGTTGACAGCCAACCGCTGACAAACTGCTTACCCAGCAACCGTAATTGCATCTTGTTTCCGCATGAGACATGCGAGGTATGGAGATTAGCTGCCAATGACGAGGAAAAAACCTGCCGACCCAGAGCTCAACTCATGCGCACAAGGGGGAGGTGACAACAGGCATCTACAGTCGGTGTGCAAGTGAGCAATAAATCAAGGGAGGTTAGAGATCCCCACATCCAGGCCAATGGATGGCGAAGCAAGGGCAGCTGACTACGACAATTGCATCCGTCTATCTGAAGGGCCCTCTCTGAAGTGCAAAGAGCCACTGGCTTCACCCCAAATGCCAAAATAGTACCTTTTAATTTATCCCGTTTGGAGCACATTCGGTAACGAGTTGTCGTAGTGAAAAGCACTTTCAATACTGAAACATGAAAGCTTAACCTCTCCAGACCACGGTTTAAGAACGTTTTGTTCAAATTGTACGGATTGTGGCCATGTCGTCAAGGGTATTTTCCTTATTTACGGCCATGCGTCGGTCGTTTTATACAATACTTGAGTTTGTTGTAGGATCAACCGCCCCCTTAGAGTGTTTTGAACTAAATGGTATCAACCGAACCTATAGCTACAGTGTACCATATGTATAGGTTATGATTAAGCTAATAACACCGAAAGGATATATTTTGTAGAGTTGGTATAGCTGAAAATGTTGGGTATCCTTTATCAACTTTTAGATCTTCGCCAACAGTAAGGAAGTGCACTACTTGATAAGTTGATACCTGTTTTACATATTTAAGGACACAATGCCTTATGAATCTAAACAAAGTAATAAAACAGAACACTCATGCATCACTTCGTACCGTTGACTCACCATTATAATGAAATAAGGACTAACGTATTTCAATTCTTACATATTTACACTATCCCTAAATACCTTGATTGTATCTTCTTGTCTTTATGTGTAAGTTTATACAGGTAGGTCTCAACCAGCTATGATATGATGTATGTGCGATCTGATATAGACCTTGCTTGGCTTTCTACCATATACGGACAGATAAAATGCACTTACACTAGGCGACATTAAGAGTGTGACACTTAAAATGTAACAAGCAGCCAACATCAATTATCATTAATGACATCAATTTCTTTCCAAATACACATGCACATGTATACAATTTCTCGGTAGCTTTAGTCAATGATCAATGCAGCAATCGACTTGCAAAAGTAAAGGAAAGTAGTACAAGAGGCTAGCCGGGGGGCATTTTATAAGCCCCCTTAACGATCCCATACTAGCCACCTATACTACTGCGGGGGAATGAACTACAGATACAAGTTAAAAACGCGGAGTTTTTATCTGGGTAAGGGTCGGTTTCCAAGACAGGATTACTTATGCCACTTGAAACCCGTTCGTCTGTCCTCGGGCCGTCTTCTGCTGCAGTATTAGATAATGCAGCTAAACTATTAGCGACCACTAATAAGAGGTTACGATCATATAATCCTCATGAATGGGAAAATCGCCCACTGGGCCATGAGACCAGTCGCACCCATCATGTCATATCAACTCAACGGATTGACAATCAGGGGTCTTAACCCTTATAGTGTTGGAACCAACCTCATCCCAATGCAAACAGGTTAGATCCAGGCTAGCCGCCAATTTACTTGGCGGCTGGCCTGTGCTCTAACCTGTTTGTTACTCTGTGTATCTTTCCATGTCAAAATAAGGCAGATATTTAAGGTTTTGGAACGTTTAAAAAATGGACATCTATTTTTAGAAAATTACCCGGCATTCTAAGGGTTAACCGACAATGGAAGTGCACACCTAATTCAGATAAAAAGACACGACCTCACATTTTCGATAACAATCTGGAGTTATGAAAAAAAAAAGCTGATATAATGGACGCGTTTTGGTGAAGTATCGATTCCACTTTAGAAACACCTTTGATCCATGTAAGATGTTCACGATAGACTGGTTACCGGGTTATTGACGCTGTACTGATCAGATAGGATGTGCTCCAAATGGTACTTTTATCGTCAACCCCTGCATGATGTGAATATGCATGAGGTATATTGCGATAAAAGCGCATCATTATTTTTCCACAATGGTTTTGTTAATACAATATACTCGTAGATATGGTTTTATTGAACATCGGCTGTCGTAGATTTACCATTGAAATCTTGTTAGGTCCATTAAACAATCCTCAAAAAGGAATCGGGGAAAAACAAATATTTTCATGAAAGGAAACTTTAAATAGGGGGACTAAAGAACAACTCCTACAAATTGCAGGGTCTGATCCTGAGCCTCGTCTTCCGCTGTCGATGGTTTTATAGGTCCAAAAGGAGTTGTGTAGTTACGCCGTCTATATAAAAGGTAAAGACAATGTTTACGCAAGTCGAGTATTTGGTTCGAATCCCGTTCTGGCTTTATGGTTTCCTCACCTTGGTTGATGTTGCTTACCACAAAATGTTGCACAAAGATGGTACAATGCAAAACTATGGTAATTGCTTCATTAATATGAAGCATTTACTATTATCTTGCACTAAACTCTTGATGACCTTTTCAATTTAATGAAGGAGATATAATCATATGATTTCGCAACCATAAAAACCACGGGACCTCGGATTTAAATGATATTTTGTGGAATAATCTTAGTGATCGATCTTGATCAGTATTAATAGTAACGACCTTTGTTATTTTCAATGAACGTTGACGATTGAATGGCGAAAATTTGAGCCCCAAACCAACAAACTTATGGAAGAAAGCTAAAACGATGTTAATGAGATGTAATGAATTCCATATAACTTGATTCAAGTTATAGTTGAATGTATTACATCTCATTAACAGCGTTTTAATTTTCTATTGACATTCGCTTGATCTAGTGGGACACATGCTCTTGATGATCTTGTATCTTGAATAGCATATACATGTAATGCCAATAATAGGTTTGTTCTATGAATCAGCTGCGAAATTGTCAGAAAGAAGCAGTTAAGTTCGTGGTTGTTAATAACGCATACATGTTGTAATAAAAACAAAAAAACATTGACAATGCGTTTAACCCATTTGGGTTCGCCTTATGTCAATTATCTCTTAAAGAAAACACATGCAGCAGAGTCTTTTTCCACATTTGTACATATTTATAAAGAAATCTACTGTAACAAAAAGAATGGACTATCAATGGCGACAGTTAGCCATTTTGTTACAACGTGTGTCTTACTGGTTAACAGCGATAGTTGTCAATGGGTACAGCGTCGGCCTCGGAACTCAAGGGTCTTTGGTTTGAGTCTTGTGAGTAGCGTGGTTCACTGTCAGACCTCCAGGGTAAAACATTGAGATTGATACATTTTCAAAATTGTAAGAAATTGCTTAACAATCGATTTCAACAAACTCCTACTCACTGGGTATCACTTAATTTGCCAATAAATTCTGTATTAAGGTCTTTAATCATTCCTCCCAAACCAAAATTTGATTTTTGTTAAAGACCGCTTCTATTGTTAAGAGATCTTTTTCCAGCACCGGTGTGATATGAATGAATGAGACAAGGTGGTCAGCTATTGTACTATTATACGCCGTGTGTCTATACGTTTGCTTTTGGTGCTTTAAATCCTTTTCAGTAAATGTTTAATTTCCTAGCTAAACACCAATAATGAATCCTCTTCATCTGAAACTGGACTTTTCGGTCGTACTTGTGTAGACATCTCATGGCCCCTCACAGTGAGTGTTCGACTCCTTGGTACCGTTTACTAAACGACTTATAGAAAATATTTGCGTACGTAAAAACTAATATACATGGATAACATTATGTATAAAAGGAAACTATTCCAATGTGAAACATCATCGAATGCGTCTGGGAGAAACGATTCCAATGGTGTGTTACGATGCAATATAGTTTAGCCCAATAATGGAATAATATGGGATGTTATTTTGAACTTACGCACATTTTAAGCATAAATGTTTAGTAAAACGGTACCCTAGTCTGTTTTGGAATACGAGAAAGTGGACCGCAAGGAACCATATCCTGGTCCTGCGTTGCCCAGTGGTTAAACTGGCGGGCATAGAACGCATCAGTCCCTGGTTCGATCCCAACATATACTATTTATTTGATACCTTTTATTTCGTTTAAGTGATTCTTGACAAGTCACATCAGAGGCCTAGCCTAATAGTTCTAGGTCCAGGAAAACCGTTACTCTACTGAACTACTATTGACACGAATTTGAATTCAAATAACACAGAAATTATTGTGGATGTTGTCCTGATAACTCATTAAATTAACTCTGATGATCAAAGCTGTAAGTGTGCTATCTCAGTTTGGATCATTCGGACTAGATTAAGTATTCTTTGAACATTTCTCCAATTCTCTAAGCCGAACCTAATAAACTTACAGAATGGTCGGTTTGTGTGTCTGTTTACATGGTTTAAATCTGCATTTTGATTTTCTTTATTTACACCAGAACGTAAATGTTTTTCGATCTGATATATACATGTAGCAAAACACAATTTACACTCAACAAACAATGCAATTGTGCACATGGACATTGTATAAAAAGGACTTTTTTAAGCATATCTATTCAGTAGAAGTTGCAGTTTGTCAACCAGTCTCTGGATAAGATCGATAAAGGGAAAACTCTGTCAAACGCGTTTTGTTCGTTACAGTTCATTTGCGTTGTAGGCATTTAAGGTGCTTGGAGATTATCATAATTTCGCGTAAATCGGTATGACGATAATTGTTTTTCGATCATATCATTGGACAACAAAGATTTCAAATCACGATCAGCTTGTGCAAGATTTTAACCCTTTGCAAAACATTATGTAAGCTAGAGTGGTTTCCTTCAGATGGCAATATATTCAACCATAGACCGGTTCTACATGTAGGAGTTTCGATGTAATAGAGTTGGTTGATAAGTTAGAAAAGTGGATTTTCTTCCTTTTGTCACAACGGTTTCTATTCAATCACATACATTTCCATCACTTTTTTTGTTGTTGTCTACGGTAGTGTTGGTCTTTTACCCCAGCCAAAGACTTGATGAACAACATTCATAAGGTCTTGCATTATAACTAAACACTTGTTGAAGTGTTGTACGAGCTAACCCGTATTATCCAATACGTCATTTAATTCAGACACATTGTTATGGGTGTGAAAACCCGATTTTCCGTTGTTTCTATAAAAACCAATTTCTCCAGCTAATAACCAAACTTCATCATGATAAACCTAATGACTTAAACGACAATCGCTCTCAACATTTCTCCCTCCGACATGTTATTGTTTAAGTATCATTGTAATGACACTTTCTGTAATCATAAACAGAGATCGATAATGAGAAAAACCCGATCAGACAAGAAGATAGCGAGTGTTATCAATCAGACAAACGTTCGATCGATTCCAAGTGAACAGAATTAGTTGACGCATGAATAAGCAGTGGATGTTTCAACTTTTATATTCTTGCCCTTAAAAGGCAAGGTTTGTCGTAGATTGTAGGAACTGTTTAAAGTTGCATTAACGTTAGAGTTTTAGTTTAGAGTTACGATGTGTTACTTTCTTACACTTACAGTGTTGCAACTTTCGGACCCAAGTTCATGTGATACCATACAGTTAACTATGAGTGTTCACATATGTGACAATTTGCATGTCATAATAAAATGTCGTCGAAACAATTACAGTTCTTCGTATGATGGTATAATGTTTAATGAAAAACAGCTACTGAACGTAAAATTTGATTTATAATGTGTCAGTGAATCCAGGTATTTACATATAGCGGTAAGAGATGTATTTTAAAATCGATGTAACGGTTTTGGGGCTTTATTGTTGTTTGAAACGTAATAGAGACCAGCCATTTGTAGTAGATATCGTTTATATTTAAAGCCATACTTGCGCTCATTAACACTTAAATTGTGAAAGGTCTAAAATAGTTAAAAATTAACTTAAAAGTACTTTAAATGCCATAATACAGAGGAATTGAGACTGTAATATGTTCACAAGATGCTTTTAAAATAGTGAATACTATACGGTTTGTTTACAATTAGCGATAAAACTAGGTCAGCCGAGAAACCTTGGGAACCAATAAAATCCAAAGAAGTATCCATTTTGAATGTTCACAATGTTAATATTGGATACTATACAGCATTTTTACATGTTTCACATTATCTTTCTAACCAGGAGATCGCCACTTGTTAAAATCCGAACGCTCATTGCTTTTTTAGATGTTACTCGGATGTAAACAATAAAATTAGATTGGTGGGCACCATCTTTGTGAAAATAGCACTTCGAAAAATAGATAATAATTAGCACAGGCGTTATATTGTCATGATCCTGTGGTTATTCGCTATGTTTCAACATATTGTATCATAATTTATTACTCGTATTACCCAGTTTTACAGTTTTTCTGGACGCTAGTATGCTTTTAAGAGTTAAGAGCATGTATACAGTGAATAAATGTTTATTTAGATTCAACGCGTTTCTCTTTCAGTTGTGGGTTCAGCAGCTATCTCTAATTAGATAATAGAAAGCAATACAAACCTCGTAATGGTTTCAATGGCATTTTATTTTGACATGCAAATAGTTTCATGTGTGAACAAGCATCTTTTAAACGTACTAGGAAAGATATTCAAACTTTACAACCCTGAACCCAGGACGACATGCGTGGCTAGTCGGTGCTACACGCGCTGGAGTATCGAATCATGACGAGTTACGGACAACCACGACCTTGTGCTTTGTTAATTAACTTACTTAATTAACGAACAAAACGTGCCTGTTTAGTGTTATTCCCCCGTGTTTACACTTTATGACCTACATTTCTCCGATTACTACAAAAACTATTGTGACAAAAGGAGAAATTGCTCGAGCAATTTCTCCTTTTGTCACAATGGGTTTCAACCAATGTTGCACAGAAGGGAAGCTTAAATTACAACCTTTACGCAGGGATCCTTTAATTTTGGAGCAATAACAAAATCACGAAACACGGAAATTTGTATAAAAGTTGTAGCGAACGACTAACGCGTTCTAGTTGAACGCTTGTTGTTCAACACGAGGCTTACGGCCAGTATAGATAGTGTTTAAAGATAGGCGGTTTTAACAGCTTCACGTGTCATTTGATACTTTGTCGTCTGCGCGCGACTGCTCTCGTTCTGCACCAAACGACATCTGAAACCGGTGATGCAGACGAAGAAAAAAATGATTATTTTGTGTGATGTACTCTTAAAAGGGTTGTCATTGTATTCATATGCTGCCGAATTAATTGTGGTTGTCAAGTTATATTAGAATTTGAGTGTTGTGTCATTCTTTCTTTGACACGTTATATAAGAATTCAGTATGTTGTCCCAGTCTTTCTTTCGTTGTCTTCTATGACATTGGCAGCCCCCCCCCCCAAAAAAAAAGAAAAGAAAAGAAAAAGATAAACGAGCTAAAGAATGAAAAACCACGCAACATGGGGATATAGATGAAAAAGTATCGTGTAAAACCAAGAAATGAGACAGGTCAAAACGTCAGACGCCTACGCTATCAACTTATGTTCCTTTTCCTGACGACATTATGCAATAGACACGAATGGAGGGGTGGGGTTCCGGTGCCTAGTGCTTCAGGCACATTGGCTTGTCTCTCGAAGAAGTCATACTTCACGTCTACGTTTATCTCTCAGATGGTCGTACAACTTTACCTAACGTATCTCTCACAAAGGTTGACTTAGTGAATTTTCGGACGATCGCAACCTTGATTCTTAGTTTAATATTAGTTGATTCATAGAAGACTGTCGTCTCTAGGCATCCATGCCAGACAAGTCTAAAACTTCCTTACAGAGTCGTCGTTCTTTCATCGCTCTGTATAAACTCACCAATCGCCAATGTATCCGGTAAGTATTCGTCCGATCGCGTTAAATACCTTCCCCTCTCAATTTTCCTCGAATTTCCTCGAAAAGTTAACCTTTTCATGTAAGTCACAGCTATTCATCAGACCAATTTTCGTCGTATCTTACGTTTGCAATTGTTAACGACCGAATAATGAAGTCCAGATTAGTTTTACGTTTAAGGGGTTCATTCACGTTTTTGACTGAAATTATGTTTACGTGTTTTCTGTTTCATATGAGGTTTTATATCGTGTCAACATTAGTTCAGTTATGGTGTGATGTCCGACGTTTAATAATGGAGGAACGGACCATAAGGGCCAGTCAGCCGGATAGAATCATCAGCATTTCGTAAGTCAGTCGGGATACTACCTCTTATGCAAGTGAATGCCACCACCGGGATCTGAACTCACTCGGAGTGGAGACATGCGATTTCAAGATCTGTACTCTAACCGGTAGGTCACAGAGGCCACACGCTTGCGATTCCGTATAAGAGTCAGTGAGTTTAAACTTATTATTCATTTTACATCGATTGTAAAACAAGTGCTTAAAACTTAGAGTAATCACTCTTGATTCTGTTTCCTGCACTTTACTCGCGGCGAATGAGGATTCATACAGAATTGCAAGGCAGATTCCGCTACTCACGTGATTCAAACCCACAACCCTCGTGATCGGAAGCCGACGTTCTACCACTGGGGTAAGGCACGTTTTATGAATGCCGTATGAATGGTGTAAGACAAGTATCAGGCAGACTAGATAGATAGACAACTGATGATTCCACTTAGCTTGAAAACATTCGAAACGACTTCGGTTATGCTACCGTTTTTATCCTCTTTTGAAATATAAGAAGTAAATTTTAATTTCGCGACTAATGAATGCAGATCGGATTGAGTTTACACGCAGTCTAATCTGCATTCATTACTCGCATACCATCGTAAAAGGGGTCTATGAAACGTAATTCTATACAGTGATGAACAGAATCAGGTAATGTTGAGGCAAGAAAGTTTATCTGAAAGCCGGTTATGCTTCCTATTTCGCCCATTTTTACCGCTTAAAATATTTCAAATCTTATAATACAGAATGTCACATTGTTTTCTTTTTTAACAAAAACGACTTCTGTTACACATTCATTATAATGGCTCGCAAATTTGAAAAACAGGGCATGAAATTCGGTAACGAAAATTAACCCCCGCCACATCCAAAACACAATTGCGACCCTGGGTTCACCAGACACAAAGGGTACTTGTTGAGGGGCTGACAGCGCCCCTATTTTCCCCATGGTCACGCCCTTTTGGCCTCGTGATGCGCACAAGAAAGGTCCTAGTAGGGCGTTATTAAAGGGGCCGACCTGCGACGCGTGCCAGAAACTAATACATTAGGTAACAAAACAACTTTCTATGCTCGCTCATCTTCATAAACTACCTTATTAAAAACGCGGGGACATTCGTCTTTCACTGGAACGAATGGCAGTGTTAGTTCATTATCTAATGGACCATTTACGTATTATTAAGTTATTTTGAATTAACGCTGTTCGTAATGGAGCAGTATTATTGAACGACGTCAAATAGCAGATCTTAAACTGAGGGAGAGAGGGCAAAAAGGCCACAGGTTACAAAGCAATATCATACCGTACAATGCAACTCACTAAAAGAATCCATTTGTTCTACGATAAATATCGCAGCAAGTATTTTTGGAATTTATGAAGCATAAATACAAGTTGGTGCATTTTACGTTTATATATCGAGCAACCTAAATCAATGCCATGCGGTAAAAAGAGAAAGGTCATGTTTCATAATCAAAGACATTTCTTCAGAAAACCGTCAAACTTCAGCATCTTAAACAAATATTTCGCCAATTGCTTGCTTGAATATAATGTGATTCATCTCACTTATGTATACATACAAATATATTTGATGTTTTATAACCCCAATCTACGACGGTCTGCGAGTCATGGATACAGATAAGACTGCGTGTAAACGCAGTCTTATCTGTATCCATTACTCGCGAAATTCAATCTTATTTCTGAATTAAAAAATCACCCGTTTTCTCGTGTCTTGTGTCTTGACTAATTTTCTACTTGGTTTCAGGCGGTGTCAGGCCCGACTCCCCAATTCCTGTATATTAAGTAATAATGATTTAGCCGCCGGCAGCCTCTTGTTTAATTGATGGGGATTCGCTGCCGATTATCCGAATGTTAAATTATTATTATGTTGAACAAATTAACCCTGAATCAATACACTGCCACCACCATTTAGCACCCTCTCCCTCTGTCTCTCTCATTTTAAATTATTTTTCGATGGCATTGGCCATAAGACGCATTGTAACAATCAAAAAGGAAAGAATAGTAGATTAATCCAGCCATGTATAACAATAGTTTTGGTGCAAATATCATTTATATGGGGAATTCAAACCCCATGTCAAACCGATTTCAGTTATTCGACGGCCTTCCTGGATTCACCAGTACACGGCTAGGGCTCTGAAGTGTCATGCCAAAGGACACTCCAACGAACCCAGTACATAACCAGTAGGACATACAGGACCCTTTCTGATGATAAAAGTAAAGTCCAGCACTTGACAACACTCGGTTAAATGCTTGAATGTCAAGTATGAATTAGAAAGAAGGATTTAGCATCACTCGAATTGCAAGATACTTATTTTTGGGGTAGCCCTGCTTCTTCTCACAACACTTTGTTACGCTGAGGCTAATGGAGTGTTTCAATATGTCGATTACAAAAGGTGTTTGTCTGGGTACCGTTTCGCTTAACAGTTTATGCTAAAAGGTTAAGTCAGTTCAAAACAACATTTCATCTTATTTTAATATTGTCAAAGCAAGATTATATAGTAACATATCATTGGAAGCGTCTCTCCGAGACGCTTCCACTGATGTTTCAAATTGCAATATTGTACTTTCATTTAAATATACTATCCTCGTTTATCCGTTTCGACTTACGCATTTTTTCCTTCAGTTGTTTAGTAAAACAGTAACCTAGTCAATTGAATGTGTTTGCATCTTACTGTTGCAGCTTGCACAATTCGTACAAACAGACAAACATATATACAGACAGACGAACACATATAGAGACAGACAAACGTATAGAAAAACGAACGAACTGAACAGATTTGTAGCCCCATTGTACCATACAAGTAGACTGTCCATAGCTTATTTACCCCAATCTGATCACATCCGGTTTATTCAATGAAACATGCTTCTCAGGACACCGAAATACCCGGCAGTTACGAATGAAGTTAGTCAAGAACAAAATCTTAAAAACATGGTAAAAAATATCGATCAGGATGATTCTTTAACCCCTAGATTTACGATTCCACATTGTCGAATCTGTTGTAGACGGCTTCAGTAACAATTTGGAGAGATGATAAAGTACTCCTAACGTGCTTATCATTTATTAGTTTTTCACAAAGATTTCAAGCTGGTGAAAAAAAAAATCCCGCTATTTTCGTCGTCTGCAGATGGTTTTTATATGGGCAAGCCTTCTATTTCTATAAGAGGGAAATACATCTACATATACATGGTGGAGCATTATCGCTGATCCAATGCAGAACTTTCACGACCATATCCTATTGGTTGATTTTAACTTGGTTTGGAACCAGCTTTGCTAATAACCAAGCTCTGTTTCATGCCGTAAGCTGATCTCAAATCGCAATTCGAGAGGATCCTGATTGACTCTCGATATTTGATTTGATAAATGAACTGTGGCATATAAAAAGGGGTTCCTTGTCTTTCGGAACTCCGTCATACCTTTACCAGTGTAACTTCTGATTTAACAATCTATCTTTTTGACACACTGGTTCTTATTCAACTTTATACATAGACTTGTTTAGAGATATGTTTTAACATGTTAATGCTGATCTTATTTTGGAACAGTCAAGAATTCCCATAAAGAGAAATGAGTAAACACTTCGTCTATCTTCATTTAGAGTAAAATCTGTATATAGTGCTCTTGTGAGTCTTGCAGTGACAAGTATTTCATTTATAGGACTTACAAGCCCATTTTGCCGGGTGCGGTTCATGTACATGTATGTAATTCTGATGTGTTCGCACATGCCACATTAATAAACATATATCTTATCTAATCTATCGTTTGGTATACTCGATTGCTGGGACAGAGTTTCGTACAAACGAATAACATTCATTGCCTGACCCCCGCCTTCCCCCGCCTTCTCCCAAGGCACGGTCCTACCATCTCCCCTTCTCATAGTTTCAATGAAGCCCAATTTCGGGTCCCCATAATGGTGATAGCCCCGAGGTACATCCGGGATTTCCAGCCCAAACCCACATAAAACACCCGGTTTGCCTCTCTATTGTGTTGTAATGTAACACGAAATGAATTAGTTTCGAATTTTTAAATCGTTTCGCTTTTTAATTCTCTGTCATGACAAATAGAATTGACCAGCTGGGACGACTGATTTCATTTTAACCCTTTGTTTGACCATTGTCCTTTATGAAGAAAAAGCTTTATTTTTCTTGTATCAGCTAGAACATGAAATCATATTGACTTAAAGGAGTTTTGCTCATGGGAAGAAATTTCATTTCGCAATGGTCTGATATAATTATGTATGTGTATTTTATGCTTGTTTACGTCGTTTTGAAAAGATGATTTGGTTGGCGAATGAAATAGATTCTCACCATATTTTTTTATCCCAAATCAGCCCTTTTCCGTATGTATTTTTGTTGCAGAGAACTTAGTTTACTACTCTTAGTGGAGTAATATTCATGACCTCGTAGGTAACTACGACGTAGATAGCATTTCTACTAGAAAACATGTTCTACACTAACAATGGACTGTGCTCGTTTGCTCTAAACAGACATGTGATCTGTCGCCACCACAGGAATGAAACCGTGGTAGTGGAAATTGGCACAGTCAAAGTCATTTTAGGTTGCATGCATCCCATTTAGAAGGAATAAATCGACGATATTTCAGATAAAAAGGCGTGACAATAATATGTTTTTATACAATTGGATGAAAATCATTGACATGATTTAAAAACGAAAACTTGGAATTGATGTTTCTAAGTTGTGAGAACTTTTGGCCAGGCCCTATTGCCAAAGATTATGCTAAGACTAATTATTAAGCCTGCGTGCTGTGTATTATATGCAAATTGAACTATATATTTTTTTAAACTAAACTAGAAAGTACTGGTGTCGATTAATCGTCTTTTTATCGTAGTGCTAGGGAGCGGTCAAACCGGGTTCGATCCCCGAAGGCGGCCATCTATTTCATCATGAAGTGTCCTTCGGCACGACACATCTCCTAACATAATACTGGTAGGCCATCCAGAGAACATGTACCTAAACCCCTCAAGACTGAGTCCTGTACAGTAATGAAAAAAAGAAACAGAACGACCAAGTGTTTATACGAATGAATATGAAGTAACGACTTTGATAAACTGGATGAATAAGTTATTTTCCAAAAACGAATCAATAATGGGTCTTTGTTACTACGCCCTTACTATAGGCGGGAAATACCAGCATTTGATATAAAAGGTTATAAAATAATTCGACAGTCATAAAAAGCCCAGAACTGTAGGGATAATAATGTGACGATATGAACAAAGGGGCTACGAATAATAAAGATCTTTTTTTTTAATTTGAATTGTCAAGCAATGGATTTGAATACGTCACCATTTGATCAACTTTAATAGGTAGGTTAAAATTGAAGTCCTTTCGAAATTAAGATTGGCATACAACGACGTAATCTGCATGCTTTTACCTCTTTGAAAAGTAAATATGATTCGAATTTTGTTTTAGATCCTCAAAAATATTTGCGCACATAAAATTATCTTCATTATGAATAGGTATCCCAGTTAAAAAAAATGAAAAGAAGAAAAAAGTCATGGCGTTTTCACGCATATTCACTGTTTCTCAGTTATGCGTGTAAATGATATAAAGTAGCATTTTTTCTTAACCTCTTAACCATAACACGACTATACAACACGTTGATACCTATGTACCAAGAATCCTTAGAAACTACACTGAATATAGGCAAATGGTTTTTTATTAGCGTTTCATTCTCGTGTTTCAAAACTGTTTGAACTCAATATCATAAAGAAAAAGTAATTTTTTATGACATAAGATGTCTTATCTTCCGGGCTTTAATTCGAACTTATAACGAATTCTAAAGTACGTATATGAGTTTAAATATAGAATCCCATTAGTTCCAAAATCTTTGTACCAATACCAGGTTATTTCAGCGAAAGATAAGTTCATTTTTCAATATCATTTTATGCAAAAACACGAAATACATGCATCGATATATTCTCTTAGGAAAGAACCAACTTTAAAAAAAAAAATAATGGTGATTGTTCTCAGATGTGAGGAAATTTGGTAGTCAAACAAGGATTTTTCCAAAAGTCTACAACTGTTTATTAATTGATATATCATACAATTTTCCTATCGCTTTGATAAAAAATCTCAGCGCCATTTTCTGTAAATTGCTCAAAACGAAAACGGTCAAACGCCTGAATATGGGGACCCATTTTTCTCATGCCAACCCATTTATGCAAATTAGCATATTTATTAATTTACAAATGAGTTTAGCGTATTGTGCAACGGGATTGAAATTCCGGAGATAATGCAATAAAGCCACTCCCTGCCAAATGCCCAGTGGTCAGAGCGACACGTCGTAAAGCTGTCAGTGATGGTCCGGACACAATGGTCAGTGTCCGAAATGGATCGCACGATGACCACCCCGGTCCGTGCTCACGCCTAAACACACCTCATGCATACTGATAGCCCGGGCACCTATAACCTTTCGGTCATATCATCGCTGCAGATATTACAAGCGTTGGCGAAAAGGTGATTTTCATAAAGGATCCGCGTAAAACTTTGCTGGACTAGGATCGGTATCATGAATTCGAGCTGTATCTGTTGTGAGCTCCTTGTTCGTCAGTGCCTTTTCGCTTGTGAACAATTGTTCAATTTGGTTCTTTTGTTGTAATTTCCTCGAAATAATTCAGCTATTATGAATACTTCTCCATGAGTGTCGCACCTATGAACAGTCTTTATACATTACATAAACCAGGGCATGGTCATCCTGTTTATTTATTACCCGATTCATTACACGATCCCCTATTTTACTTACCTAAATACAGAGGTTATCGCAGTTAACCTTCATCTTTTTGGCATATCCTCTATATGAAGTAGTTCTGAGAAAAACAACAAACCGATGGTTAAAACTCATGGCTAACATAAAAAATCTCAAAGTCAGTCAATAAGGCATCGTTGCGTAAGTTATGGGATAATGTTTGGCATAAAATACAACATTTTGATTTTCGTTCAAGAATTACTGCTAAAGGTACTACGACCTACCTCAAGAAGTAAGTGAACAGCTGTGTAGCACCATATATTGCGAAACATTTACGATATAGTACACCATGCTATTAAAACCAAATTTCATCGACCCTATTCCATACAACAAAGTCTCACTGGAAACGTGCTCGATTTTTGCTCTTCAGTTCGAGGCTTAAACCCGCTTGGACATTTCTTTTATTTGACCCGAGGTTGTTCCCACATTCTCGACAAGGTCTATCTTTCATAGACCTGGGTAGCGTTTCACCAATTGACATAAGGAAGCTACATGTATTTGCGTAAGTCAAAACCCATTTATATTGATGTTCTCTTGAACAAATGCGTTATGTTGTCACGTGACTTTACAATATTGATTTTCTCCATATCAACACAAAAAGGAATATTTTGTAAAACTGTACCTTGGAACCCAATACAGTTGTCGTATAACTACTATGCCAATCCATTATGGAATGATAAGGGATGAGTTCAAATGCTATTAGATTAAAAATTAGAGAAAAAAAACATTCAAGACAAAGGAAATCGACTTTTTTGAAAAATGATACAAAATCAAACATAAACAAGCTTTGTGATCAAATTTTACAGTTGTATTTACTACTGTAGTAACTAGGACATATGAATAGAAACGATTCTGAATGAGCATTGAATGATATGGCGCATTTAAAGAAAAAAAAAACACACACAAAAAGCACGATAAATATAAACGATAATAATAATCAAATAATATATGTTCATAGGTTCTATACCAATCGAGTTGTCAAGTATTAAGGACGAGTAGAAACGGTTCTAAATGAACATTGGACGATATGATACATTTAAAAGAACAAAAAAGAAGAGAAAAAACACGACAAATATAAATGATAAAAATAGTACAATTATGTATGAATACATGTTCTAGGTTCAAAACCCGTAGAGTTGTGACTCGTGGCTAGGCATAAACGGTAACACCAATGTCGATGATACTCTAAAAGACCATATCTCGTTCATTAGAATAAAATAGCTACGCTATTTTCGTAAATCACATACAAAATCGAATTCACCGATCTGTTTGGGCTGAATGGCGCCCTGATTTTCACCCCGACGTCTCAATTTAAAAGTGACCATTTTGTCGGCGACTAATTATTTACCAATGTCCGAAAATTAGAGGCTGCGTCGTGCATTTCCGCCTTCTACGTTGACACCAATTAGCCACCAGTGTGACCTTTCGCTGGACAAAGGTCATTCAAGGTCAAACTGCATTAGTTTGTCGGTTACAATCACAAATTGATATAAAATTTATTGCCGTCGAAGGGACGTCGTTAATTAGATTTGATAATTGTAAAATTGATACTTTCCTTCTGCGATTACTTAGTTCATCTGAAGACGATGGTTATGCACAGATTTCCAATTTATACGGTTAGTAGCTGCACACGCACGTCAAATCATTCTGAACACATCGACCAGTTCTTAAAATGCACTCGGAGGTAATGTGGATCCATTTTGAAAGTAGTTCGACGAAGGGCATGTCCGTTTGCAATCGTACCTACTCGGTAATCCCCGGCACAAACCGGGGATTGCCGAGTAGATACGACCGAGAAAATATGATAATCTTTAATAAAATTAGTAAACATAACACATTCAATTGTGATAATCAACCAATTCGTGTGTATTTACATAAATAAACAGTCCTTGTTTCCTTGAAACAAAGTTTGTTATTCGGCGGAAAACAGCTTTATTTTCCAAGGATTTCTGATGAATTCATGAACTATAACAGGTATATCGACCGTCTTGTGCCGGGGATTGCCGAGTAGATACGATTGCACACACAGGTCAAATACCTAACCACTTTGGCGTGTCCGTATTTTACGTCTTTAATGGATTTCACCAGTACTTTGCAAGGCTCTGTAGTGTCTTGCCAAAGAATACTTCCACGCAAAATGACGGTGCCGTTGATGAGGATTGGACAATTTTTTTGTGTCAAAAATTCATTTAGAGAACCCTTCTTGGCATTAAAAACATTTATGATGTAGAATCCACTTGATATATAGAGAATAGATGGTTGGTGGTGTGAATAGGAAATGTTATCGGGCAAGGCTTAGGAATATTATCCGGTGAAACGAAGGCGAAACGGATAATAATCCGAAGCCGAGCCCGATAACTTTTCCCATTCAAAGACACCAACCGTCTATTCTATTTATCCTGTTACCTTTATGTATTCTTTCAAACAAATAAGATGTAAATAAAACACAAGAAAGAAGGAAAAAATATGTAGAGAATGATGTAAACATGACGTCATTTCGTACTTATGACGTCATGATTTGTCGCGTGGATGTGTTATATGGTTAGCGCCGGATATCACAAATGTTATACGGCACTAGTGTTATCGGTCCCAAAATAACACTAGTGACAGGATAATAACTAAAACACATGTGCAACCAAGAATATTTTCAATGCAAGGGTCAATACGTGGATTCAATCTCATGGCTAGAGTTGTTATCAATTCAATTCAATTTTGAGATATTTTATTCGCTCACGTCTAAATTTGTCAGACATATGAGTATGATATTACAAAAATATTACAACTTTCACTTAAACAATAGTAATGTATATACTGTATATATAAGTTGAAAGGAAACAAAGGTAAGTTAAAGAGGAGAGGCAGGGATTGGAGGGGCTATTTGCTTGACAAGCGTATCAGCAGACCAAATAAGATGCACATTTTCAGAATAACAAAAGGTATCTTGTTATACAGTTGTATTGTCAATTTAAAATATCTACATATACATCACTTGTATGAAGGAAACCCTGTTCTTTTGCTCAAACAAATTGACTTCTTTCTTACTGCTTTGCCAAATCTTCGCTCGTCAATGTCAACTCCATAATACCCTGCTTTGAATTAATGAACAACGGTAACAGAATTATTTTATCCTGTCACTAATGGCATTTTGGGACCGATAACTAGGTGCCGTATAACATTTGTGATATCCGACACTAACCATATATCATCGTCATAAGAACGCCATGACGTCATGTTTACGTCATTCTCTACTCATGTTTCCTTCTTTCTCGTGTTTTATGTACATCGTGTATGTTTGAAAGAATACATCAAAGTAAAAGGATAAATAGAATAGATGGTTGGTGTCATTGAATGGGAAAAGTCATCGGGCTCGGCTTCGGATTATCATCCGTTTCGCCTTCGGCTCACCGGATAATATTCCTTAGCTTTGCCCGATGACATTTCCTATTCACGACACCAACAATCTATTCTCTATGTAATGAGTTCTTGTAGTGCAAGTTATACTTTTGACGCAATGTATTGCACCCAGTATTACAAAGAAACCGGTTTCTCCTTGCCACTTTTGTCGTTTGTTGTCGCTTTGAATTTGGACCATACACACATTCTTATATTGGATATTAGGTTAAACCAAAACCATCTGAAGTAAGGGGAAAAAGAGTTAGGGACCATTGTTTACCCCTTCCTAAAGAGATGATGACAATATTATCGTTAAAGATTAAAACGCCCAAAAAAATGGCTAAACCAATCTGGTCATAAACAAAACCAGACTGTCCCCGCCATTGTTATCCTAACGTTTTAACACCTCTCGCATTATCACGTCTCCGCACGAGATAATGCTCCCATAATTCACTGCATAGTGAAAACGTCACTTCCGCAGCGGGCTAACCATACAGTGACGTTTAATGACTAAAAATAGCCCGGTTCGGGTTTCCGTCTGGGGGATAATGCCAGTATTCGAGGAAACCACGCTGTGTGACGTGCTGAGCTTAAAGGACAGCTCCTTTTGAGTCTATTGTGGGACATTCCGAGTTTTACTTCAGCGTGTAGCCACCTGAATTTGACATTTGTCTTGCCAATTGTTATCAAATGTTCGTCCCGTTATCCTCATTATGAAAAGAGAGCTCCCGGTTTTTTGTCTGGCAATATTCACGCCGTTCCGAGCGCTAGATTCTTTATGAGACTGATGGAGGTTAAAAAGTTGGGACTGATTAGAGGTATGAGAGAAATAGAGAGGTAGACACAGAGATTGCCAGCCAGCCGGGGAAAGCAAATCTAATTTTATGTTGCATAGCATTTGCACTTATACTTATATGTACTGTATATATCATCAGTGTTTTAACCGAGCGCCCTCGAACTTGTCATGGTTTGTGTTAGCAGTGTTAAATGAATTTAAAGTAGTAGACAAACTCTTTCTTCATATGTGAACCCAAGCTTGAAAACTGAGCTTGACTCCAGCATATGTAAATCCTATAGCAATACTCAGACACTTCCGTTACCTGAGAAATACACTTCGTACGTAGTTTATGGTTACAAAACTTGTGCTAAAGAGTTGTCCCGGCGTATAACACGTTTTGTGAGCATCCGCTTGAAGTTGTTGATTGTATACGGAAGTTTTGAACATCATCAATTTTGGTCAGTCACTTTTAGAATCAACAGTACAAGTTGTAATGTAGATTTGTTTCTCTTATCATGTTTAATGCCAATTTTGACATTGCTTGTCAAAGCTTTATTTGAAAGCGGAGCACAACGAAAGTAGTCCGAAATAAGCGATATGGCGGCTTCCTCATGACGTCAGAAGTGATATCATTAGATGAACCCAATCAATTCACATTGATGTACTAGTAAATAATTAACCGCTTTGATAGGCCATACCGTTTGAGAGAATTTCGCCATGGCGTGTTAAATGGTTCGGACCAAACTCCTCACAGTGATCTCCGCTTTATGTGATTGATCACTGCCGTCATTTATTTCACATAACCATCTGCTAAAATGAAAGTGGCGTTAAAGGATGTCGGTGAAACCCAAGAAATCACCAATTTTGATTGTAAAGGAAGCGAAAGAGATTTCAGTTTTACTGGTCAGATATCAACACAAGACGGCGGTATTACTTAATTAACTAATATATCTGATAAAAACTTGACAAAAAATCATTCCATCCGAATCTGAATGAAAACCTTGTGTTGGCAGTGATCGACGCACCATAGCAAGGGGAGATTACTATGAGGAGTTTGCATTCGGACGTTGGAATTAATTCGTATTTACTCTTAGCGTATATTGTCTTTTTCCTCATGGCTTCCATAGATCATCTAATTCGGTCGCAGTAAAATAGGTGTCAATAATGTAACTGATACGATATTTTTTAATAGAACCGTTATGAATGATCGGGGAGGTTCCAACTGCCCGTCAGATATTATGTCTCGTCTGTTCCGAGAACGAAAACGAGATTTTGTCACGTGGTGAAACATTAGGCAGACATCAAAGGCTGTATGGGTGGAGAATTCTATTCTCTTGAACCGGTCGTCCAACTGGTCTTAGTGTACGTGATAGATTAAGATGGGTTCTTAATGTAATTCCATACTAGTTCTTGGGCAGTCTTGGAATAATCAATGAATACGGAATACATTATGTTCCTTATTGTATTAATTGAATGCCTGTATTTCATTTTGGTAAATGTGTCTGTCTTAGTATTTGTCTTTATATGATAGTCTTTGATCCGCCAGAATCGACAGTAACATGTGATCAATTACGGTGATTTCGACATCCGGTAATTGGTGTACAATAAAACAATAGAACATTGTTATTTGATTTATATCATAACTAATATTCGTTACAATGTAAATTCCGTGATACAAAATTGAATAACCAACAAAAATGTCTACCTTCAAATCCAGATGTGAATATCTAAGTTTCGATGTATTTGATGAAACATTGTAGTAAGCAACATATTTTGTTATACATGTTAATGTCCCTTGCATGCGTGTTGAAATATATAAATTCTATATTTGATATGTATGAATTTGCATGTCGGTGATGAATACTTATGTTTGTATGTATAAGTCAATAAAATAAATCATGTTATACTATATAATTTTCTATTCTTTATTCGGAAAATCTCATAGAGTATGCTTGGGTCGCTATATCCCAATCCTAAGTGTGGAACAATCAGTAATCGACCGGCCATTTTGTGGTGAGCAGGCGATTATGCTAACCGTAACGCCAACCGTAACGATGCCCTTTATCTCATTACCAAATAATAACGACATTTGACCAGTTTGTTACAGACGACTCTTGAAAACGTTGGAAACATTGTGGGAAAAGGAGAAATTGCTCGTCACGAGCAATTTCTCCTTTTCCCACAATGTTTTCTGCCCTATCAGAAGATTGTTTTTTTTCCAATTTCATCGCATTTTGAAATGTCGTCTGCAAACTCTTTCAATTTGAGATAGCCGAAAACCTGGCGATTGGTAAAGGGTTATACGGTGTTTTATTGTTTGGTCCGTACGACGTGTTTTTGATGTCGTTAATACCTCATCTGTCCAACGTTCTATGGTCTCCGTTATGCATTTATTTCTAATTTGTCTTCATAACACGGGCCTCCTTTGTACGGGTCCGTTCGCATGGCCGCCAGATTTAGCCAGGACTTTCTGACCCATTCCCCTCATACGGGATAGTGTGACTGGTCAAAATTGAAGGCGACTTCAGATTATGTTTCCGTTGGTTTTGGTTTGCATTTTTGGAATTAACGCTATTTTCAAAGCCTTTTCTCAGTCATTTCGTTACAGCCATTGCACCTATTCAAGATCCTTACATTTTGCTATCTTGGTCAAGGCATAGAAAAACACTAAACTTGTATTCACTCGAATGAGTATTTAGCTATCAAATAACAGGTTTCAAATCATTAATGTCATATTCACTCCTCATTTGGCCATCTTAATTTCGGAATCGATGCCCCTACCCACAACACAGGATCAAGTGGACATTCATGTGATGTATTGATGTTTTTGTCAAACCCATATAGCGAGATCCTGTTTCATTTTTCGATTCATCAGATTTAAGGCAAGAACGTTTAACAAAGTATTTCTTCGTCAAATTGTCCTTACCATTGATTCCGTTATATACCCCGCATGAAATCTCTTTTAGAAGGCCTTAGGAGCTTTCAAAGATCAATTCATCCTTTGGTCACGATGGTTTCTATCCTAAATCAATCATAAAAACTCTTTTGTTTATATTGTTCTTTGTCGCCTTGTTGCTTTTAATCTAGACGAGTCAATATTTGGACATGGTTTAACCAGAACGTAATGCAAATTTTACAGAGCATCATGTTTTACAGTGAATTTAAAGGATTCAATTTTTGAGAAGATAAACAAAACCTCGGTAGAGAGATTGTTGATATAAACAATACATTTACACTTAATCAACAATTGATAAAGATAATGTATATTATCATGGTATCATTTCTATCCCGTCTATATATAAATAAAAAAACGGCAACAGAAACGCTATATGCAAAACCCCAAAAACTTCCCATGGGAGTTAAAATGCTGTCAAAAAGACATCTATATCAGACGAATCAAAAAGTGCTGCCTGTTCTGGGAGAGGTGTTAAAGTGTGCATGTCAGAAGTGCTGCGTTTAATCCCATTACAATGCATTAGCGATCATATATTTTGATATGTCAACAGAAGCAAAGGATTAGTAAGTTATCAGATCCAACAGCTGACATGTGGTAATTGAAATAACGTCAAAAATTGAAAGTTTATATATATATATATATATATTATATATATATGTGTGTGTGTTCTCAACCTATTTCATGGAATGTCATTCATTTGAAACAGAGAAACATAGATTAAAACAACTCAGACAAATTGACATGACATGGTAGAGAAAACCGAAACTGGTTGATTATTTATATAGTTTATTAGTTTATTAAACAAGTAATTAGTACATAGTCATAGTAAACATAATTTGTACAGACTACAACATCATGTGGTTTCTAAGGAAGGTCATAATATGTGCTAGAATCAATATTTGAAATCAAAGAATGAAGAAGTATAAAAGTAATTAAATGAACATGGCTGTATTTGATTATCAAAAGTTTAAAAGTTTGACGAGCCTCCAATGATGTGTTTATGTCTTTTGCATTTTTGTAGGCATAACATAATTGACATAAAAATCAGAGACATAAATATTATCTATGTTTCTGATGAAATAGATGGACTTCTATTATTTTATTCTCTAATATATTGTTTTCTGACTGTTTGGAAGGTTTCACAAATATATACGAGATGGTAAATGTCCTAAATGTCACCGGATATGTATATAACACATACAGTATCCCTCTTTTCGAGGTAAACGCCTTTCATTTATATTGACTTACTTCAGCCACTATTACTATGATGATATGCTATCCAATTGAACCATCACAAACAACCCATACGGGGATCATGTAGTAGTAGTAACTCTATACAAATTTCTTCAATGTATAATCAAAAACACATTAACAGCACATGACTTCATTTTATAAAAGCGCAATGTATGTGAGAATATGTTTGTATTTACGGGTATTTAACTAATAGGAATATACCAAAGATACTGACGGTTTCGCATAGGTGTCAATTGAGGATTAGTAATATATGCATGTCGATTAACACAAAGGATATCCGCAACTGTTTAATGTTGTTGTTGTAAGTCCGTTACCGAAAAAGTGTGTCAACAACTTTGTGTTGTTACATGAGCCTTTTGACAGTGAAATATTGATGTATTGGGTTTAAGGGATGAATTATTGAAATACCTATCCCGTATGCTCTTGCAGATTCGTGGGAAGGAGAAAGTCGTTTTTCAAGTGCAAATGTATAAAAAGACAAGATGCACTGTTGTAGATCTTTTTGAAAAATGATATCTGTATATATTTTTAAGCAACGAACAATGCCAACTTTTAATACCAATGTCAATATTGAACATCGCTATAGATACCGTGTTATTTCAATACTCATTATTGTCTTGAGATACATGTAGACCTTTCAACTTTCAGTCTCATCTCGTCTGCAGCCGAAGACTTTAGAAACCATTATGACAAATTAATAAATTGCTCCTCGGGAGCAATTTATTCCTTTGGCACAATTGTTTCTATTGAATATTATTAAGTAAATGGTTGTTTTTCTTGCTATTTCCTTTCATCTGCCTTTGTTTTCAATTTGAACCAGTCAAAATTCCAATATAAAGGATGAGTTATAGTCTATCTCACAGATTGTGTTTTGTGAGTAACTAACTTTAAAATGCGATTTCAACAAGAAAGAAATGCAACAAGCTTTTCTTAATTACTTACGCTAAGGTTTATCTTCTTTTATTTTATAATGACTCGCCTTTGTTGAAATGCAGCAGAAAAACAAACAAAAGCATTGTGATGGAATCAAATAATTATAATGTTATTTTTTTTTCTCAAATAATAGATTTCTCAATTTTTACCCAATAACACTCAGAAATTCATTATACAATGTTATCATAATTAATAAATTATGTCTACTAGCAAGATTGCATGCTGGTAATCTGAAATATGCTTCTACAGTTCCAGTTAGAGAACCAAAGCTTTTGGGACGTATAGACGGGGTTAGCTTTTACCATTTATAGTATCTCTCAATGAAGATGACATTATTCATTGTGATAAATATAGAAAGTAACATATTCTTGTCGGTATTTGCCTCCAAGTAACAAAAAGCAAAAAAAAAGAAAGAAAGAATGTAAATTTGATTCTGGCATGACGGAATTGAATCCAAAATGTAACGAAGAAGAGGATCGAAAACTCGCCAAATTTATGTTTTGTAGGAGAACAAATATCCTGGTTTAAGGAAAACCAACATTTTTGATGACGTGTCTTAAAGCAATGATACCAAGGTAGAGCAGAATCTTGAAGCCATGTGTGCATGGTTACATGACGCTATAAGAACACATCTATTATTCAGTACAAGTAAGTCGATATCGTATATGAGTTACCATAGACAATGTTAAATAAATACTCGTAGACACGAATTTGAAAAGTGTACTTCTTTATTAATTTGATTTAATTCTAACAAAACTTTTTATTTTTCCAATTCGTGAAATGATTCAATACTTATAAGGAACTATTATACAAATCCCTTTCGTTTCATCTACGATATAGTTAGCCATATTCCTTGACCCAACGACGGTTCAAAGAAGGGGCAAAATAGTACATCCAACAGAAAAACATAAAAATCAACTTGTCATTGTGTTCAAAAAGAAAACTAATAAACTTTAAAGAGTAGTGATAAAAGATTATATTTCATAAATTGTTGATTATTTAAACCAACAAGAATTTTGTTCCTAGAAACATCCGTATATCTTATTTAACAATGAAACATACATGTAATCAGATAATCCTCCAAAGTTAAAATTCGTAAACGATATGTGAACGATAATTTCAAATAATGATTTATCTAATATCACTTTAGTATCAGTTTTCGAATTATCTTAAAATCATTTTCCGTACCTCTATTCGCAAGTTTCTTATTTTAACGCGCTTGATAACTACAGCGAAAAGCCGTCAAAGCCTAGATTCAACTAATTCTGTCCATAATGAACGTTAAATACCACCCCGCTGGGTGTGAAAACCAAGACAGACTAGAGAGAGCCCGTGGGTTTGTCTCTACCCCCGAATAAAGACGCGAGCGCCATGCTCTGTGGTTAGCCCCGCCCTAATCCCGCACGCGAATGAATACGGAGATTGTATTTGTGGAAGCTCTTCCATTACACTTCAACGTCACGGTGGGTTTAACGATCATTGGCTGACACGCGTTCACGTGACTTCCTGCTGCGCGAAAACGGTGAATATTTGCCGAAATGAATATAATATCCGTGGAAATACTGTCATCATCTTATTATTGCGAATTTCATCGAAAGATCAACTTTTCATAAATGTTTAAATTTGATTTCGAAATGACAGTTATATATTTTGATTGGGTTAAATCATTAGCGAGCTTATCTTGATTAGAGCTTAGCTGAAAACAGTTTGAAACGGGACGAAATAAAGTTTATTTTTTAATCGCTTTTTATTAATACTTCAACGAAATTACTTTTGATATCCGAATATGATGTTTTTTACTCATTTGGAACTTTGAACGAATTTTGGAGACGAAATTGTGTTTGGTCGTGAGTTAACCATTTTTCACGGAGTATTTGGACATTAAAGTTTATTGAACGAATGGCTGCCTGCATGAGTGAGTGACGATTCCTGTAAACTACGATTCTTCCTCTCAGTTCGAGAGACTTGGCCGGACATTTAAAAGTGATATCTTTCAAAAGATCGGACAACATGTTTCAAAACGTGCTCACGCCGTCTCAGGTTTACCAGAGTTTATTTCGAACACTACCTCTCAACCCACAGCCGAGCGTAGCAACGACGTCAGCATCATTTCTCGTGGAGAATCTCTTACGTGAGGGGCAGTCGGCGTTAATATCCAGACCGGTGACGTCATTTCCGATGGGTCTGGCCGGTTACGCGAACGTTGGAATGACGTCGACGTTTCCGACGCTCGTTGGACGTCCCGGGGACCACGTGACGACATCCGTGTCTTCCCCACCCAGTTCTATACAACACAGTAACAATGTTAGTAATGTGACGCCGTATCTGAAGTTTGGAATGAACGCTATATTAGGATCAGACTCGTCCAATTCAAAATCTAGTGAGTAGAGTTTTAGGTATTTTAAAAAAAAAACATTGGCCCAAGGGTGGTGTTGCTCTAAACAGGTTATGCTTAGAACATGCATAGGTTTGAAACAATATTTCCTCTTATTTCAAAAATGAGAAAAATAACACTACAAAGTAACACATCTTCTGAATAATGTCTCCCTGTCTACCACAAATCATAACTATACTGCTTTTTATCACATTATTTCGTTTGTCTGCTGTTACTTACAAGTTGATATTAACGAAACAAAAATGAAAGCACTAATCTTAGAATCTCAATGTCCATATATAAAATTTAGTGCTGGGTCAATTACGGTGCATGTTGAAATGAAAAGGTTAGACCAAATCAATATATAATATAATAAACAGTACGATAAGAAGGTTCATGTCTAAAAGAAAATTAAATTCGATCAGAAAAAACATTTGTTCGACCAAAGGGTTGCCTTAAATGCATTTTAAAAGACGTATTGTACCTTAATGAATAAATAAAGAATCACATTACTCCACTTTACCTCATATATCACGCTTAAATTCATCTTTACAAAATAATCTAGAAACGATGCAGTATAATCACCATTGTAGCCAGAGATTACTTTCTCCAACAAATTCATTTTATGCCTTCGCTCGTCTTCAAAACTGTCACGAAACATCTTTGTTCTTTAAACGAAAACAGCAAACAGAAACTCAACAAATTGCGATTTGCCCAAGATTAATTTCGGGTCTTTAGTTTTGCTTGCTTCGACTGTTGTCATTATTCTTTTCCCTATCATTTAATAGATAAAGAAGGAGTCGATAGTAAAACTGCATTGTTCTCTACCAATTTTTTCTCAGTTTAGACAAGAATGAAAAGTTCTGCAAGTGAAAACAGATGAGTCACACACTGGAGCTTCATATCTATATCGAATACCTTCGTTTTTCGAAAAAAAAAGAAGCTTTTTTGATAAATGCTAGTCATGGAACGATGATCATAATTGAGAAGAAATTTGTGACGCTTTAAACTCGCTGACAGGATTTGAATTGTTCGTTTTTGTTTCAAAGAATAACATCTAAGAGATCAGAAACATCATTCCCTTAACAATACGACATCATACTAACCGTGTCAGTCGTAAAATGCGTCTGAAACATTTGATTAAACAAATGAGAAATTGCCCATTTTTTTCATATTAGTTTCAAAAAAGTTTCTAAAGGAACATGCAGTTCTCAATACTTTGTTATTGTTGCCAGCCTTTACTTTTCTTTTCGACAAGCAACTTAATTTCATATTTGGTCAAGTGGTTAACTCACAATCACTTGGTGATATTTGACCGGTTAATACACAGACGTAACATATGGTGACAAACACATTTTTCCTCATTTTGAATCGCAGTTTAACAATTTCACTGTGGCAAAGTTAGTCTGATAATGTTTTTTATTCAGTACGGATCAGTCACTTATTTCCATGTAGAAGGATGGGCATATCTGTTCGGTATTCATCATTGTGGTGATCAGAAGTGTAGCCAGGTAAATTCAACCAATGCTTTCAATTTATAAAAGTCACATAATACACAAATAGTTTAGAAAACTTATACATAAAAATTTCATTCTTTAAAATTGTATAACAGTTTTTCTGTTGTAAGCGATGTGCTGGAGAATAGTCCTTCGTAGTAGAATAAGTTCGTATTGAAATTTTCGAACCTGCATACAATGAAAAAATGTGTTTTTGAAGTCCATCGCGGAAAGTCTTAACATACTAAGATATATAGTTTCTGAATCAATTTTACGCTCGGTAGCTATCTCTCATTAAATAGATTACCTTAATACAAATGACTGTATTGTTTCAACGGCATTTTATTTTGACGCATGTGTGACGCATATGTGGCCCAAATTAGAAAAGTTAGCAGATGTCATTTCAAAATGTGATTAAATTGAAAAGAAATCTTCTGATAGGACAGGAAACATTGTGGGCAAAGGCGAACTTGCTCGTCACGAGCAATTCCTCTTTTTTCCACAATGTTTTCCAGAGCCGACTGCAACAAAGTGGTCGAATGTTGTTATTTTTGGTAATGGGTAAACGAGAGGGTAAGAAAAGTCTACTTTTCCTATTCGTTTTCAGGTCAATTTTCACTCGCGAATTGTCTCAGTTATGAATAAGCACCCTAAAAGAGTGGATAATTGAATCTTATTTAATTTCTCCATTTTCAGGCCCACCCCGTCCCTACATCACAAGCGCCCCATCAGTCCCGGGGAGCCCCGTGTCGTGCACGAAAGCGTGTAGCCCATCATTGGGTTGTCAGACGTGTATACCCAGACAGACCTCCCTATACGAACACCCATTCCAGGGTATGCTGAGGCATCCATATTTTACAGGTACGTGTATCGGGGTGTGGGTATCGTAGAAGAAAATATTTTATTTCAACTGAAGCATATACAGCTCACGGTTGACAAAGAATGTAACAATAAATACATCATCGTATACACTTGAATGAAATGGTGAACATGCATACGCTCACACACCCAAACATGCACACGTTTACACATACACACAACAATACTTAATGTATTACGGTATCGTATTTAAAACGTATCGGGTATCGATTATTGTGTGTCGGGTAACGTTTGCAACATACAATGTATCAGTTTTTGTTGACCATTGACTGTTTTTTATGTTTCGTTTATGTATTTTAGTTACATTACACCGTATCTAGTATTGTTTGTAATGTATAGATCTATCATCGCTTGTCTTATTCTAAGCATTCTAAGTATCGTTTTTTTTTTATCGTAAATGATTTGCCTGAAAAAGATTTTTAAACGCCTTGTTTTTATAATGTTTTCAATTCCACCTAAACGTTTAAAGAGTGAAAAAAAGAGAATTGTAAGTTAACAGCTGAGGCGTCAAAAGTTGCATTTATGTGAAAAAGGTTAAAACCGGACATTAACCCTTCACCAAACGTCAAATTTTCAACTCTTCCAAATCAAAAGAGATTGCAGACGACATTTCAAAATGTGATAAAATGTATCTTCTAATAGGGCATAAAACATTGTGCTCGTTGCTCGTTAAGAGCAATTTCTCCTTTTCCCACAATGTTTTTCAGATGTGTCTGCAAATATTTGGTTGAATGTCGTTATTGTTTGGTAATGGATTAAGTGATCGGATGAGGTGTCAAAAGTTGCATTTATGCGAAAAAGATTTCAACCGGCCATTACAGTCGGTCAGCTTGACCATGTTACTTGCCGCTTATTTACATATCAAGGTGATTTATCATGAATTAATATCTAATTAAGAAATCATAGTTCTAGGCTATAGGTTACCCCGACATTGGATAGGCTTGTAACTCACATTATAATGTATCGTCTCGGGGAAGAACAATCGGATGTGAGAAAATAGAAAAAGCAATGTTTCTTTAAAAACTTTAAAAAAGGAAACGATAGACGAAAGAATACGTGTCGAAAGGGGAATATGTTATCAAAAGGACATATATTTGTTTCGGCCAAGCAGCCGCCGTTTAAACGTTCTTTTAACTTTGCGGTCGAATATAAATTCCATGAATAATTATTACAAGGGTAAACTTTCTTTGACAATAATGACCTCTTCGATTTGAATTCGGCCTCAAACACTCCAGCACACATCAAAGACGGGCCGAGAAGCTCAAAGTAAACAAATACACAACATCATCAAAAATCATAGTGTCTAATCCTATTTGCGCCGACAGTGATAATCCCTGACTCTGAATAGACTGATCGAAAAGTAATTCTATTTTGTAATCATGAACTATGGGAGAAGTATAATGCTCTCAGGCAAATGTTTGTCAGTAAAATATGATGAGTCGAATTAGGAATCATCTTAAGGCGAGACAAGTGTTTAACCCGTCTCTTTTATGTCTTACTCACGTTTGACTCTTTCGTTCCTCTATTGTTAAAGCTGCTTGTTTATAGATGGGAAAAGTTAAAAGTCAAATCAAAATGACATTGTAACCATACATTTTTTGTACCGTTGTGTAATATTTGATAAAAAAATTTATCTAATCTTACACAGCTGGAACATGTAGGTGGTGTATTTCAAAACTGTTGCAATGTTTTAGGAATCATTCGCTTATTTGTTTCACTTGTACTTGTGCATACTATTTGATTGCATACTTTAGACGCTTACAATTGTTATTCACTAGTGCGTATTACACACCCATTCAGCTTTGATATGGTTTTAAAGAAGATAACTTTTGACGTTCACCATTTTTCCCACCTGTATACAAAACCTTTATATCTCTCCAGGAAAATTTGTAAATACAGTTTAATAAACAAAATAATCTTGATAAAGAAGACAATTATCGCCGCAAGAAACATCTTCCTTTAACAGTTTCGTTTTCATAACGATGTACTACAATTCGTTCAAGCAAATCAAAATCTACTTGTATTAATGGCATATGGATAATTACGCATGCTAAGCTTACTGAAAGAAAAGTGTGCTCATTATGACCAGATCTCCTTTTGCCGCAAAGGTTTCATTATTTATCCATCTAATTGTGTGTTAATTCCTCGGGGTTGTATTTTGCCACTTGGATCGTTGAATTTAATGTAGACAACAGCTTATCACTCTGACAATGGAATATTTGATAGAAATAACAAAGACGTGATTGCATGTCTTCTATTGTGTGGTTACAGATTTACTAAAATGCTAATGGTTTTGTAATTGAGAAATACAATAAAAATGTCACAATCGACAATTCAAGTTAATATGGAATCATAGATAAATGTTTAAATGTAATACCGGACAGTGACAAACCCCTTTTTCTTTCTTAATGAAAACACATTAATTAATGAATAAGAATTTATACTGCTATTTGTTTCGCCACTGGCACATTTATTTATATTTTCGTATAAAACATGGCTAAAGTGACATTTAAACATAAACCAGAACCATAAAACTTATGACATGGCTCGATTGGTCGATATCGATTTTATAAAAAAAGATGACGAAAAGATAGGACGTCTTATTATAAGCATGTACTTTAAGCACAGGGCTTTTGTAAGGGGCGTTTACTCCTACTAAACCTTTTTATCGACAAAATTCTAAACTGTGGGTACTCATTAGACTCGTATCGATGAAACGATTTGGACGAGAACACACAATGTAGAACTCGTCGATTGCATTTAGAAATACAGTGATGTCTCGTTAATCCGAACACGTCCGGTCCCAACAAAATGTCCGGATTACCGAATCATCCGGACTAATGAAAAAGAGCATGTTCTTATACACATTAAGACATAAACAGTCTGTATGCACGTGTATACTTATAACACTTTGGCAAACGCCAAGTTGTCGACCGTCCCAAATTGAAAGAGTTTGCAGACGACATTTCAAAACGTGATGAAATTCAAAAACAATCTTCGGATATGGCAGAAAACATTGTGGGAAAAGGAGAAATTACTCGTCACGAGCAATTTCTCCTTTTCCCAAAATGTTTTCGAAAGTTGTCTGCAACAAACTGGTCAAATAATTCTGTTCCCTTACGATTTCGTTCGGATTGCGAGACATTCGGATAATCGGGGTCCGGATAAACGAGGCTTCACTGTACTGCATGTAACACCTCAAAACAATTCCCCATAGTTTGCCCATTGTGGATGTATCTAATTTGATATCGTACGACTTCACCATAAGTTCATAAATTTTGTCTAAACATACTCATAATAGATAATCGGAATGATTGAGATCGAAGCACTTGGTTAACTCAAAACCTCTCAACCTATGAATTCCTAGGACCGTTCTGGACAACATCCCTTTAAAGCTTTTCCTATCCAAATCAAGCCTTTTCTTTTCAAATGAGTGGAAATTGCTGAGCAAGATCAGCCTGGCAATACCGCACTTTTAATCTGGGTCGTTACTTTGCGCACATGAGTTATTATGTGGTCCCGAATTTGGTTTGAGGGAACCCATTACCACCAGTCGTTGTTATCTGAACATAATCTCACCTCAGGCACCGCACGGACAATATCTGACCACGACTGACCAATACGTTAGGTATTTTTGGTCGTTCGTTTAGCGATGAGATAATGTTCAACCCTTTACCAAACGCCAAATGTTCGACTATCCCAAATTGAAAGAGTTTGCAGACGACATTTTAAAATATGATGTTATTGGAAAATAATCTTCTGATAGGGCAAAAAACATTTTGGGAAAAGGAGAATTTGCTCGTTACGAGCAATTTCTCCTTTTCGCACAATGTTTTCCAGAGTCGTCTGCAACACAGTAGTTAAATATCGTTTTTGTTCGGTAATGGGTTAATTCGTTAGTGTCGAGGTGATGGCTCGTAAAAATATACTAATAACCCATTACGGTGGTATAAACTCTTCGATCTAATCACAGCGTACATCAAAACATGCCCAAATGCGACGGGAATAAATCGGACAAGACGAAAATAGTTGACTTGTCTCTTATGACTTGTTTGGCAAGATAATGTTTAGAAAACGACTTTTTCCAATTGTAAAAAGACCATCCTCGGATCTCCCTAACAACCTTGGATCAGCTTCAGAAAACCATATATTGATTCGTTAGATCGCTTATATTTTATGATTATCATAGAGGTAGTTCAGTAAGGGGTCTTCATCCATCATTTAAGTTGGGCACCGCAATATAGTTGAAATAATGTTGACGCGATATACATCCATGTAAAGAGATACATAGATTAGTCTAGAAAGATTTTAAGAATTCAAAGTTAACTAATTGCATTACCTGGTCTTGGTTGATGAACCTAATAGATGTATCAGCGCATTTTAAACAGACACTTTTGGAGCATATAATGCGATTAATTGTCCATCAAATTTATAAAATGGATCGTATCTCAAGATGAACAATGTCTCTTTTGTCAACCAGTTTTTAAACTTGACTAGATATACATAAAACGAAAGCAGATGCAGCGAAAATGCTAAAAAATGTTGCCTCTTTGATTCGGCATGGAGATTGTTTCAGAATTCTGTGTTCATACGTTTAATAATTGATTAAAATATGTTACATGATAACTGGATATAAAGTAGATCCCAAAGTGCCTAAACTAATTAAAACGTCACTTGCTCTTTTAGTTGATATTTAATTGGTTTTGATTGAAAGATATCGACAATAAAGCAATGTTAACAAGGCATTGTGATCCCTAATGGACACAGGTCATTAAAACTATCGTAATGCATTCTGGTTATTATAACTTGAAGATTATCATAAATATATATCAGAAACACTACGGAACAAGCTCTTATAATGGATTTGTTCGCTTTTATAGGTAATATGTACATTACAATAAAACTGTATTCATTGATTCTGAAAAGAGGGACGAGCGAATTGACTAAGTGGTCTTTTAACCCTTTCCCAAACACCAATTTTTCGACTGTCCCAAATTGAAAGAGTTTGCAGACGACATTTCAAAATGTGATTGAATTGAATAACATTCTACAGAAAGAGCAGAAAACCTTGTGGGCAAAGGAAAAATTGCTCGTTACGAGCAATTTCTCCTTTTCCCACAATGTTTTCTAAAGTCGTCTGCAACAAAGTCGTCAGATGTCGTTATTGTTTGGGAAAGGGTTAACCCATTTCCTCTCATACGATATGTAGGTGGTTGAAACTTTATACAAGTACCTGAAGGCAACATTTACAGAAGAATAGAAACAAATCTCAATGCTGTGATACATGGTGACTATTGACACAAAACGGAAAACTGCAGACTTTAAGCATTTTCTACTTGTATTACAATTGGTTCTTGAGTCGTTATCTTATAATGCTATTTAACCAATTGGAATAGATTGCATAATCCTTTCTTAAAAAAAAATATTGAAAAAACGAATAAAAAATGTATAGTTTGATATATCTATGGCAATGGAAAGTTAACCAAGATTTTGAGCAAACGTTTAAACCAAAGTTTAAAAGTACGATGGGTTTATTTGTGGATAAGACCCACGTTACTCTTAATTTGTATTTGATGCAGGGCTAGTGTCGAATGTGGGGTAAATAGATACAGCAAATATGTGAATTCTCCCCTTAAAAGTGGGCTCGCGTGTCCCTTAAATACGGGTTTCATGGTTAGATAAATGCCGTTAATAAAGCAATCTCATTCCACAAGTACAAATTATTACCCGCTGCGCACGCCTTTAATTTGAATCGTTTAGCATGTAAAACCGCTTTCATAAATCCCCAATCCTTTCTAAATTTGACGGTTTTACAATTGCCTTCGTATGACCCCGCGAAGTCGATGTTGATCCAATTTTAAGATAAAAGGACTTGTAGAAAGCATGATTATAATATGTTGTTGTATTCCCATTTTGCTGATATATGAATGAGATACATGTAAAACATGGGTAATGGTTTCACCACATCTTGGATACATTATTGCTCAAGAAAATTGGAAAGTTGTCCTACATTATTCGGATACATCTTCAAATCTCGCTGGCAAGTATTTATTCGGAAAGTTTACTTCAACTATAAGTCTAACCATACTGTGGTTTTAGGTCAACTCAGATATATTGATATATCCATTTTTTCTTAGCAGTTTAAATCTTTATTGAGCGGGGCATCTTTTTCTAATAGCACGTATGGATGTATTTAAAATTGCTAACGATTTGCACCATCTTATTTTCAAATGAGAGACTGCATTTATTAGCATTTTAGAAAGCCACGAAAACATTGTTATCGAATTTACCATCTACATGCGACTGTTGTGCACATATGTTATTTTCAAATCACTGCCGTTTATAATATTTCGTGACGATCATAGAATAAAGAAATATATAGATAGTGAATCTGAATAACGGAAAGGAAGTACTATCTATCAAATTAACGACAATGGATACTTTGCGATAAAAGGAAAAGTTGTCTGTTAATTGTGTTTGGCACATTTGTTTCCATAATCGCATATAGCATTGTTTTGTTTGATTTCGTTTATTGAATTTCTCAAGACTTATTTAAAATCTCTTGTCGATTGCATGTTAAGATAAGGTTTTCATGCATTAAAAGGAATTTTTGAGATGAAGCCATAACTCATCGTTTTTACAAAGTTCCAAACACTGCTCTCTTCAACCTTGGCAAAAGACCGACAGAACCTTCCGAACTAACCCGAGACTACTCGGAAAATCAATTACGAACAAATTGTATTAAAGATCAAACGAAATGGCCCATTGTACATATCCTATATGCAGCCACAACCTGTGCAGTGCGCGATGAAAATTAACGCAGCAATAAAGTTCTCATCTAACAATTAAATACAAAATCACCAGGCGGTATGCATTCAAAACAAACACAAAGTGAATAAAAACATGGGCAGTGTTTAATTGAGTCCATAGACTGGTAACATCTTGTTCCATTCTCGCTTCGCAATCCTTATTTGCCGATACGCTGTGATTGGACAATAATTCAGATTAATATAGGTACGCGCGAAAAAGGGGTGGTGCGAATCATGAACTGGGCGGAAGAATAATCTCAAAAGAAATATTTTCCATCGTCATCATTAATGCTCATTATTACGCCCATACAGTTTGAAAATGCTCGTTTTCAGATATGAGGCAATTTAGAAGTTAGAACTAACTTTCTTTTAAACTGCAGGTTGCGGTACTTCAATATGATAAGCACTGAAGAATAGTCACTAACAACAAAATTAAATCGTGTCTAATCTTAAAAAGTGTATACATGTATACAAAGAATAAATGTATTCAAAAGTGTTACATCGCTTTTGAGAACTACTGCATGTACTCAGAGAAACAGATTAATCTTTTTACTTAAAGTGATGCTTCTTGGATTAATTAAGCTTCCAAATGCTACTTTTAATTATAACAATTCAAAGCAACAATGTAAAAACTGCTCTGTTAAATCCACATTTTATTTTGACTTTTATTATTGTGAACAACAGTCAGTCTGTGCATAGCGGTCACTTTTGGTTGAACACAGATCTTATAAGCAGTACATACACAACACACTGTACACATGGAATTTGACATTACGTATTAAGCCCTCTACCATATGGCGCGGTGAATCATTGCCCACTGTAAATAGAATCAAGAATTCACGCAAACATGCTTATAGGCTGTAATTGTAAAATTAAGTGATGGGGGATATCAATATTAACTTAATGTGGTAATAATGCCCGAGTGCCGTAATTAAATACACCCCTCATAACTACCGCACAACCTGTTACATCCACACTTATAGAAGAACACTGTCCCTTCACTGTATCTACGAGCTGGAAACGTGTGGTTTTTTACGTCAATGTAAATGGATGTTACGGAGAAGCCCCTGTTGTTCAAAAGTGCTGATCCAAGATTATACTTTCCGTATAATGGATATTTTTAAACAGCAGGAAATATTTCTCAACACATCTAGACTATTTTTTATAAAAGACACACTAAATGAATCATAAACAGGGTCGATGGTTAGACGTCATTTACAACGGTTTCTGACAGGTTCCCTTAAGGTCAGATAAACATTATCACTAATGAATCTGGCGTCGCAAAGTAAATGCTCTGATAACAAATGAAAAGAGATTTCGTTCTAAACGGAAAAAAGTTCAGGATGAGCAGATTTTATCATGTGATCAAGTGTGGGGACATTTTATGAGTACCTATTGCTAGTTTATTTGAGCGCTACGTGGTTTTGAGATATGTGTGCCTTTCTTATAACATTGAAGGGCTACTATTAGTGCTTCGGCTGTGGTTAACCATTATAGTGCTGGAACCGACTTCATGCTTATGCAAACAGGTTAGATCCAGGCCAGCCGCCAAGTAAATTGGCGACTGGTCTGTGATCTTACCTGTTTGCTATTCTGAGTATATTTCCTCATCAAGTTTAAGCAGATATTTAAGGTTTTGGAAAAGCAGACAACACATAAGTCTATTTTCAGAATATTACCCAACATTCTAAGGGCTAACTTAATTATAAAAGTGTTTTAACAACATATCCATCAAGAGTCGCTCCAGATGAGAACACCAGTATATACAGATTGATCTATGACAAGGTTATGTCAATGCATGTAAAACTACACTATTCACGTTGCATTCTTTTAACGCAGGATATTCATGCTCTGCTTGTATTCCTAGCCAGTCCTAGAAATCCACTTAGAAAGACTTTTCTTTATGAGACTGCATTACATCTTTCTTAATTCAACTGAAACATATACAGCCCATGGCTTACAGAGATCAATACATAACGGTAATGCAATTACCATCCTTAAGTTGCGACTTAGAAAATATCAATCGTTTTTAATTGATGTACCTTTCACGTGTCACGTGTTACATGATACAAATCGATCACGTGGTTACTTAATGAGCCCGTCAGCTGTTGAGGGACTATATTTTTACCTGGTGTGCAATATGGCAGCCGAGTCGGGATATCCGCACGCGACAGGCACGCGATCTCGTTCCTTGTACAAGACTTGGAAGTCAATCCTTCGATCTAATTGGTTAATCAGAAATAGGCGGTTGTGTTGCGGCCCTCCGAGCGATGTCTATAAATGAACGTATCATTGCCGAAATACGAAGCTCATATCATCAACAAGTTGAACAGTTCTGTTGCTTGATGATAACTACACCATGACTTTCGAATACACATCTCTTCACTTTAGCTATAGCCTACTATAGCATCTCATCAATCCAAAATTACTTTTTTTTTCATCCACATGTACATGCAATAGTCAATTTAAGAAATGACCATATCATAAAGAGAACTGCTTTAAACTCATAAAAAATCAAAACAGAAAAAGAAAACAGCAGTACTGATTAACTGCAACAATGCTTGAGAGAAATTCTGTAAAATAATTCCGTGAAATTGGACTTGGACTAGGATGAGGACATTCAATGTCTTATATTTGATTTTAAGAACCTTCTGCATTATGCGTTTAGATAATACAATCGAACTACTTGCGTAAGTACAACTCCATAGAAAACAAACCTATTGCCTTAGATTATTTCATGCGGACAATAAAATGTTATTCGGGGCAATTATGTACTGAGTAATTTAATAGCATATTTACGGATAAGGCGACTGCGAGAGTTCAAAGCGATGTCTTCTGATACAAGTTCGATGAAACCTTTTATTGTTTTAAATATTTAACTGCTGATCTATAGATTGTCTGAACTAATGTTGTCGTGCATGGTACCAAGTCTTATCAGTCATAGAAATGGAACAACGCAGAGATCTCGATCTATTAACCATCAAATCAAAATTATTCCAAGAACCACTTGAATGACAGTTAATCTTTAATGAACCATTTTTATTCTGGTCTTTGAACTCAGACCTGTGGTGCTTTAAATTGAGATAGAGACGAAGAGCGTGGTTGAATTGATTAAAGCGTTACGAATTCCCTCCTTTCCCATTAAAAGTGTGTTTGTTGCTGTTTATATAAGTCGATACTTGTTATGTTACGTACAGGCCTGAAATATTTCATTCCTGGTTTTTGGACATACCATCTGAAGACCTTTACTATAGCTGATGTAGGTTTCGTAAACTTGATAAATAAAAACGACAACCATCATGCAGGGAAATTGATACATAGCTTGATGGTGGAGTTACTTTAGGTCCGAAGTAACTCTAATACTCCAAGCTGAATCTACGTCTGGATCATTCGGACAAGGTCTGAAATAAAAGTAACCAGACTTTATCGTGGTATCAGAGTTAGTTCGATCCTTCCTTTAGCATGCAATCGCTGGCAAAGTTTTAGGAATGTCCAAATGCGTTTCGGAGCGGATATTCTTACAACAGTTGGCTAAGATCTACGTTGAATAAATCTTTAATTGGCAATTAAGACATGTTTTGTTGTTTGACTGATAAGCAAAATGGCTTTAAAAACCATCTTATTACACTCTCGTTAACACCAATGCCGATGAGTATGACGTCTTTTAATAGTTAGAACAGACTTTCTGGCGTCATTTTCGTTAAACAATAGAACATTCAAAACAACATAAATTGAAAATCCATCCAAGATTGTGATTCTATTGACTGATACGTACAAATATATTTCGTTATATCATAAAATATAGACTTATTCGAATGTGTTTTCATGTTGTTACCTGCTTATTGTGTCTCATTAATTTTGATGACGGAGACGCGATCATTTGGCTTTTTATAGTGCTATGATCTGTCATTCTATCGGATACACATATACGGTTAGTTTATGCCGGATATAGGTCGCACATTCAGCTTAATAATACATTGATTTGGCTCACGACATGCTTTAGGTAGTACCATATAAAGCCTTTCGGACATATAACCGCAAAGTAAACTTGCTGAAGTATCCGAATGCATTTGGAACACTTCTGTAATCTTGGCGAGCATTTGTACGTCCAAAATACTGTAGAAAGCATGGGTATTGTCTTAAAAGGTAATTTACACCATGCGCGAAACACAAGAAAAACTACATGAAACATGTGTGTAGCAAACAATTGTGGCAATAGAAGAAATTGTTGAAGCTTGAAAAAGTTAACGAAAATGTCAATCCTATATTACAGGTTCCCCTTTCTTGCCGATGCCGAACGCATTTTCCTTCCTCAGTCATATGCGCGGTAAACCACGGCGTGGGATGTTACGTCGTGCAGTGTTCTCCGACATGCAGCGAAAAGGACTCGAAAAGATGTTCGAAAAGCAGAAATACATCAGCAAGCCGGACCGCAAGAAACTTGCCGCCAAGCTTGGTCTTAAGGACTCACAGGTAATATGTTGTTTGAATCCCTTGAGTAGAGGGGTCCACCTTGCGATTCTTTTAACAATCCACATTCGGTGCAAATGCTGGTTATGTAAACAGGAAGCAAAATCGGGAGAGAACAGTGTAAGCTGTAAGAATTTGTTTCACAATCGATGTAAAATAAATAGGCTTAAACTAATTTCTTACCTGACAAAAGGACAGTTGCAAGCATGTCCCGTGGAAATCCATTTACAATTCAACGTCTAAAATGTTTATATGCAGTTGAAGAAAACAGGGGCTGGTCTTAATCATTCTTGTTTCTTGAACGTAGAATAAGGTTAATTAGGCTTAAATGATGCCGTTTAATGTATTTTTCTTTTACTATGGGGAAATATGGTTGTCTTCAGATGTAAGTGCAGAGTATAAAAAAGAATTATCTAGTCAAGGGTGACAGGGGTAGCAAAGCCAACCGTTCTTATTTCCCAGCTTGCTCAAAAGCCTTTACGGACAAGAGAATTTTTATTGAACGTTACTGTTAATCCATTCTACTGATAAGTGCAGAAAAAGCATTGGCATTTACGGACAAGTATATCAAAATCGGATTTCGCCATTTCTGTGTGTATAATGGTCATCTTCAAGCAAATATTTCAAAACTTCCTAGTTTGAATGTATCAATTGAAATCATTGCCACGTGGCGATATTGATGATCTCTCTGAATATAGGATTTTGTACTAATTGTTATCGTCTCTACAAAGCGTTTCTGATAGATGCCAATAATACATGTATAAGATTTCTAGAAGCAATACAAACTTAGCTCGGAGATAACACCGTTAAGTTGGACCTCTGACAAATAACGTTTTCGTGGCGATTTTGCGATGGCACGGTCCTGTTGTGAGACATTTCCAACTAGCTGCCAGTTGCAGACTGATTGCCAATACAGTGCAGCTAATTCACGTCTTTTCGAGGGGCAATTTATAACAAATACTTTAACTCACAGCACTACCTTCGCTAGGTCCTAGAAACGACGTCAGGATTTTAGCCCTTTACTAAACGCCACATTTCTGTCTGTACCAAATTGAAAGAGTCAGCAGACGACATTTCGAAATGTAATTAAATAGAAAATTGATTTTCTGATAGGCCAGAACACTTTGTGGGAAAAGAAGAATTTGCTCGTTATGAGAAATTTCTCCTTTTCCCACAATGTTTCCAGAGCACACTGATCATACGTCGTTATTTTTTAGTAATGGGTGTCAGGAATAAACCCTGGCTTACTCTCTTACACTGTAGCATTTGATAGCGAAAGGGCTAACGTCATTTGAAACCAAAAAGACAAATACAGTGTAGTCATCTTTGCTTTTCATAGGCAATAGGTATCTTGAAAAAAAGACTGCTCGAGCCATTTAGCAAAGTCTGAATACATCATTAGCAGTTAATCATTAGAAGTTTATCAAGACCTGGCTGCAGTTATACTAAACATTTAATGCTAAAGAAATGCGTAAGTTTATAACAACATTCCCTCTTATTTCAAGATTAGGCTAACTGATATTGCATTGTCATAACACGTCATTGGAATCGTCTCTCCGAGACTCTTCAAATGACGAGTCAATATTATACTTTCATTTAATATACTATCCCTGATTATCAGTTTTGACTTACGCAAAGGTTTAGTGAAACGGCACGCTGGTCGATAAGGTGCATAGGAGAAAGGGTTCCACAAAATAGATAATCTACAGAAGTGCAGTTTCAATTTCGCGTTGCATTGAACAAAGTAAAATCTCATTAATAGGTCGATTGATGCTGATGATAGGCACATTTTATAAAGATTTCATCTTCGTTTTATCTCAGTTAAATCCCGCATAAACTATACCCATAAGCATTTAAGAGACATAAACAAAGCTTTGAAAATAATGAGGATCTTAGAAAAAATATTTGTCTTGTGCACAAAGCAATAGGAGTCGTTATACATAGCTAAACACAAAAGCAAAACACAAAAGCACGTCTAAAGGTTTCTTGTTCAATAAGACCCCCATTTGTCTTTATTAGAGGCCAATGTTTCCATAATTTTGCTACAGTCACCATTACAAAATACAGAAAAAAAAGAAAGATAGCTTAAGGTCTTAACGAGCGATTGCATTAAAAAGTATTCTGTTGCGTTTGTCTCATTCGGTATAGAATATCTAAATCTTTTCAAACGACGTCAATATCGATTGTTCATTTTTTTTTTTTGCCATATTGACCGGCCATCATAAGTCATTATCAGACCATATTTTCCGATCGCTTTTTAGCAAAGTCTGATAGCACTGGTGTGAATTTGTAAAACTATTCCCATAATACCCCGGGGTCAGTTGGAACCGTTAGTAGAGGCGATCGCGGGAATGTTTGTGCACAAGAGATCTCTCTGGAAACATTTCTCCCAACGGCTTCTTGCGCTTTAATTGTGCGTCACTTTCAGAGCACCTAATTGTCGCCCGATTTATTAATAACCCTTCTCTGTTATGTTGGGTGACCACTCAAAACAAACAAAACAATTGCCCAATAATTTCTTGAATTCCGCAATATATGCCTCCATTCAAAAAGCAATCTCTTGTAGTTCAAAAACATCTTCTTGTATGTTCATTATCTTTCTATTTACGGTACATTTCCGAATGCTATTTGAACTTTTCTTCGTATTGTAGATTTCTGAAGTGAGTAAGGATTAATATCGGTCGTATTCGATTCACACGTCTGGCTGTGTTGAAGGGAGTACTTGATTAAAATGGTAACATCTGGGCTTGACATGTTCTCGGAATTCGCCACAGTGGGCCGCTCTAATGGGAGATCGCATCATCTTGTTTGCCTCGATTAATTGTTCAGTAATCTCAAATTTATCTCCTATTGATCCTTTATGGAGATCCTATTAATTTGCAATACGCTTTATTGCGAACCGCTAGAAGGGCCATTGCGTTTTATGCAAAACATATCGAAAACTCTACTGGGGATCCGCAAAATAACACGGCTTTCGGTTACGTTCTGAAAAGTTGAAGTCAACTTCCGGTTTTAATAGTACATCATGAATTTGAATAAGTTAATTTTATCATCAATTGTAAAACAAGTTCTTACAGGTTATATCGATCACTCTCGATTATTAGTCACTGTTTAAGTAGAATCCATTTTATGTTTTTGCAGCACCAGTCATTTCTTGCGGAATTATATCATACCATATTTTCTTGGCTAACTGTACCAAAGTACCACTTTTTGCGTTACTTTTTTTTACACCGTCCTTTCCTTTTGTACTGTATCATACCATCCTTTTCGGTGGAACTTTATTATACCATCTTTTCTTGGCTAACTGTACTAAAGCACTATTTCTTGCGGAACTGTTTTATCTGGGAGAAAACGACTTAACCACAATGTGTGGTGAGTTTATTATGCGGGGTATGAAGGCGGTGCTGTAAAATTGCACTTCCATTCCTTTGGGGACACGTCAATTTGTGAGAAACCCACGCGATTTTTATGTCAGATAATTAGTAATGATAAGCCAGTTAACCCTTCTCTAATCAACGAAGTTGTTCGATTCATCCTTGTACAGCTTCTTTGGTTTAAACTGTTGTAAGAAAAGGAGAAAAAGGTTTGGACAAGAAACTTTAGCATCGCTTTACATTCTTCCCCTATAGCATGTATCTTTAAATACTTCATTAGAGGCTTTATCCATCTGAGTGTTTTCTGTTGGAGCATATCTATGAACGGTGATTCACGAAAAGTGTGCGTACTCACAACTTTTAATTGATGCCCGCAACGAGCGCCAATAAACATGTCGTGATTCTGTCAGCTGACAATAATCTGCTGTTAAACTATGGAAGATATTGAAATACTAATTGATTCTTGTTTTTCTAGAAAAAGGGTTTGTTTCGTAAATGTTACCTAGCTTTTTCCCAATAATATCGTTATCATCAGGAGTATTTTGCCAATTATCAAATGAAACATCAGAACCTGTTTGGGTTGATGTGCCTTTTGCTGTCAGTAAAAGGGTAAATAGAACTGTAAGATTATCATCTAACTCCGTCAGTTTATCCAATGTTTTTTTAACAATTGCATTTTCGCTCTTTCAGGTTAAAATATGGTTCCAAAACCGCAGGATGAAATGGCGCAACTCGAAAGAGAGGGAGCTGTTGTCTTCCGGTGGATCACGTGACAGCACGCTGCCCAATAAGAACAATCCGAATCCAGATTTAAGTGACGTAACAAGGAGCAGCGACACAGAGGACCACTCAGAACCGGAAATGCTTAACCAAGAGGATATCCCAGAAGGCGCCATTGACGTCGTGGAACCAGAACATTATGGTCACGTGGGAGTGCATTCGCAAGCTATTTATAGACATTTGGAGGAAACCGATGACGTAGATGAAGATTCAGTGGACGAGAGCGGGGATGAAGAGATTGACGTGTCCTAAAGAAATCGCGTAATTTCTTAACCAAAAGTATCCATTCAAGAATTTTGGAATTTGACATTGTCTTCCAATAAAAGAAATCAAAAAATGTTTTCTACATGTTTTTACATTGGAACAATGGTTGTCCTAGCGTTCATCAGCAGGTATGTTCGTACCATCCTGTGTGTATCTTTGAATACTTTTGGGGTATTTTGATGATTGAGTGCAATAATAGATCGATCAAAGACTTATGATTTTATCAGTAAGCCTCCGAAGTCTTTTAATTTACAGACTAGTTATGTATGTTGACTTATACATGCTCTGCATGTTTGATATGTATAGTGAGGTAATAGAATATTGTATCAAGTATGGACATACTGACAGAGAGAGAAACTATGTACTGGCGCCTTTGTTCCGTTTAATACGTGAGCGGGCTAAAGGCAGATTTGGTCTAACGTTGTGTCGGTGATTGTTGTTTAACCTTAATATTAGACGACAATGGGGCTATGGTTATACATAATATCAAACTATTGGCTTCTCAACGCATGTATATCAGGTATTGTAATCAAGGCGTAAAATTCGAAGACCAATATCTGAATTGTTTTCTGCCTTCGCATGTAAATAGGTCACATGCCGTTGTTCGGCGCCATGCTTATCAATCAAACGTGATGAAAGGAAACACAATTTTACCAATAGTTTCATGATACCTCACTAACTACTCTACTACAACTGCTGTAGAAGTCTGTAGAAACAACCAAAATAAAAGGATGGACTGCTTTGAAGAACAATCTACCATTATATTTAAATGATTTCTATCAAGCAATTTGAATATATGTATTCTAAAATGCTTAGTTTTGTCGTCAGCTGTTGCTTAGATTATGGTCTAGCTTCAACCTCTCAACCGGGTAAAACATAAACATACGTTCGTTTTCAAATATGACGGATTTAGAAGAACCGAGTATGTGACCAATAAGAGGCTTTTTTCATAATTTTAAGAAAGGGCCGAGCGACTTGAAAAAATGTGTTAGAAGTACACCATGATGTACAAATGTGCAATTTTAGAGTGTAAATAAAGTATTTATTGATCAATCTAAGTGATATTAAGGCACCAAGATTACAAATAAATGTGCTTACAAAATATTGTGTGTTGCCTTTTCTTCTTTCTTCCTTTATTCCAACGTTTTACAATTTGTCTAACTATTCCGAGCATTTACTTTACTACTTTTTATACAAACAGATCATCGCATCCCTGCTAATACTGGCACCTCTTTATTAACGAAGAGGACAACTTGATACCAGTGTGTTTTTATGTATGTTAAGTCATGTTTAATTTGGTAGGGAGACAAACATCCCACACGAGTACATAGACGAGAAGTGTCATTAGTGCAGAAGAAGATCATCAGTTTCTGGTACCAAATGTCTCGGGTCCAATCCCCGTTAGCGTCGATGTGAAAACTCCTTAATTAATCCACTTATCGGCGAGATTACTTTTCGTGTATCGAAGAAGCAGTCATTGAAAGTGAATATTATAAACTTCAAGTTTCTGTCACCATCGATGCATAGATAAGTTTAATCTAACGACCGAACCATGCTGCCTAGATCCTCTATGGGGATCAAACTTGGCAAGGTTGGTCGTAAAATCTACAAGTTATCCATTTCACAACAATTAAGTCTTCAACCAATCTCAACCAGTATGAAATATTCGTATTATAAAGTTACAAACTATTTGTTGGTCGATGCTAGAAAGGGGCTCGAAATTGTCTCTTCACAAACACTAGTCGAACAGTTTCACATTCCAAGTTAGGCACGTTATGGGAAAGTGGACTTCAGCTTCCTTTACTGCAGACAATATTGAAACCAATAACAAGACGGATATAAATCATCCAGGGAAACCTGTATGACTAACAAGAGAACATTAAGAACGTTGTGATAAAGAAGGATAAATAATCATTATGTTATCGATTGTAAAACAACTTCAAAACATTATATCAAACATCCTCGATTTTGATTCCTTGATACATTAGCAGAACTTTTGCCGAATGTGGGTGATTAAAGACGTCATGGACCCCAGGGTTCGAGCCCATGGCCATTTTCCTCCGAGACCGATGATCGACACTAGACCCTCGTGTTTCGATACCGATGCCCTCTCATGCTAATCCTGGAATGCATACGATTCATATGACGTCTACTTCTTATTCGAAAACGTATACAATGGATGGAGACAGAAAGCGGCGGTCCAGACAAACATATGCCGAACACGGTGTCTTATCTGAAACGAAATTTCAAACTCATGTAAAAACCCTCGTATTTTTCGATGCCGCTGTTCGTATATAAAAATCTAATTGAGATATCTGGTTACAATGTCTATTAGATCAGGTGTGAATGAGCCTACAGACCTAATCTTTATCAATCGATGGGAATCATTCAATGTCACCGCGAAAAGTAAAGAAAAACCACGAGGAGTTTTACAGGACTATCCCACAGTTTGAGATTTTAATCTCTTCTATGAAATAAAAGGTATTTACAGATAAAATGTCATCATCCATCGGTAAAATTACACAAAACTTAATTAATGTCTCAATTCTTACCTCCTTTTATAACGGTGTTACTGTAGTGGACATACAGCATGTTTGTGTTGCAGATTTAGTTCACCGTTTAAACGATTTATTTCGTAAACAATGATCTATATCTAAATTACCCATATGTAGGTGCCAGTATTTTAGATACATCTCTTGGCTCTCATAAACTTTTGAGTGTTTGTGCGCATGTCTTATTTCCTTCATAATTGGCAAGAGTTAGGAATAAAAGCACGAAAAGGCATAGAAGCTCGTTTTACAATGTTTCATAATATTTCTTAATGAAGACATAGGAGTTTAGCAATTTTACAGTGGAGAAATAGAAAAGGCATTTTGTTAAGTGACAATAAATGTTTAAATCAGCATTTTCGCGTTTGCTTCTCGCAGAACAGAATCTGTCAGATAGTCTTTCAGGCATCACATCCTTCTTGATCCAGGCGCAGATAAACATTTGGTTAGGTTTCGATTTGATATAATGAACAGATTTCACAAAAGAAGGTGTTATTGTTCATACTTGATCATTTTCATCTGCTGTTTGACATCACAAAATGCCTAGTTTAGAGTAATGGGTTGTCCCACCTGAAATAAAAATCGCGATTTCTATGCTTTCTTCTCAATGATAAAAGTATAATATGACACTATATGCATTAGGTCCGTAAAAGTTTCAGCTTTCAGATAGGACTTTTCAATGAATTTTACATGGGGTTCAAATTGGCTCATTAGTGAGTGTTATATATCAGCATCTTTCTTTAACCAATTCAATTATTTGGAATCTGCGCGTGATGCACATTGAAAGCCCTGGCAGTTATCAAGAAATAGCAATAAAGCAATACAATTCTAATTATGAGATTGGATGATAAATCGTTGTGACGAAAGCATAACTTGCTGGTTACGAGCAAGTCATCTTTGGTCACAATGGTATCTAAAAGGGGATTCTTTGCAGGAAATACCAAAGCGAGGAATTAAAGAATAAGGGGGTCTAAAGTACGCTGGTCTCCTGATCAGCGGTTCTACTTTTAAACAAAAATGAAATATATAAAAAAAAAGTACATTTTGAACGCCGTATGATATATTGTTAATCACTGTTAAATAAACAAACGCTCTTCCTGTGCTATGTAAACAAAGGGGTGTTCGGTTGACACCTTGCCTACCCCTTATAAATAGCCTTTACCCGTATTCTATATTTATACAATCAAATCGAACAAACACTAAACATTGCAAACAGTTTCCACTTATTAATCCGGTCTTTCTTCCATTTCGTCGCCACTTTATGCATAAGTGGTGCTTGAAAGAAGTGTTCAAACGAACCGCCTATTACGGCAAAGGTTAAACCTCCATTAATTTCTTAAACTAATAAAACTAAAATACCCTCTTATAGTGTGTACCCTCCGGCGAATATACATATTTTGTCAATTTAGGGGACCAAATTAATGGGACAATTTTATTAAGAGATCCCTTAAAGACTTTGTATAAAGTTTATTAAATCTAGCTTTTTATTGAAAAATACTGCGTCACCCAAGTATGGGCCACTTCTGAAAGGTTATATAAAAGACAATCGCTATAGAAAATTCGATTATGAACCTTTCGGAGTTATGTAGTTAGTTCAACTTTTAGAAACATTGTTGTTTTATTGATTTTTTCGATGTATTGACGCTACAGAACAAATATTCCTATCATTTTTTCGTTTTCATTCGTTTTGAAGCTTTTCTTTAAACCCATTACCAAACAATCACGACATTTGACCAGATGTTGCAGACGACTCTGGAAAACATTGTGGGAAAAGGAGAAATTTCTCCTTTTCCCACAATGTTTTCTTCCCTAACAAAAGATTGTTTTTCAGCTTCACCAGATTTTGAAATGTCGTCTGCAAACTCTTTCAACTTGGGGCAGTCGAAAATTTGGCGTTTGATAAAGGATTAATGAATAAAAGCGCGGGTATTTTAGAGGTGATGGGACACCCATGTGTCTTTTGCTATGTTTAGATTCTACTTGGTTTCCGATGATGTAAACCCCCACCCCACCCCGACGTTTATAGAGTCTATAAACCAAGTATTACGACATACAGGTAATTGTAGTGTCGATTTTTCGATAGAAAAATAATAACATTAGAGAAAGGATAGGCTGAATGCTTCAATATCGACCGATAGACAAATAATCTATTGGTGTAATAATAAAGCACATAGTCGCGCGGTTCTTTAAGTCTTCCAATAATAAAAAGAGATAAACGGCGATTCATTAAACAAAATACCACAACGTTGGCATGGCTAAAGGGGCTAAACTAATTGTCAATATATGTAACATATACGCGGTTTATGTCTTTAATTCCTATTTTGTCTGTGGTCAAATGCTTTTTTGAACAGTTCCTCGTTTGTTGGCTTTAGATAATAATGTTAAAAACCATTTAATTGATGATACTTTCCAACGCACATTAAACCATTCAAATTTAAGATACGACATGTTACAAAAAAGATTCAGGGACATCCGTGCCCAAGTGGTATGAGTACAATACTTGAAATAACATTGCCTCTCTCCGCGTGGGTTCAACTCCCGGTAAAGGAATTTGGATTTTCATGAGAGGTACCCCAGTCTCCAACCCCAGCTGACTTACGAGGTACCAATGCTTATACCCAGCTTGGCAAGCCCTTGTGGGCAGTTGAGTATTAAGTCTCTCTCTCCATCATTTATATTCGGGTATTGTAACATAACTGAAATAGTGTTAAAGCGATATAAAACCCCATATAGATAAATTAATCAAAATAGATTCGTTTTCTAAACATGTTTTATCCTGTACCAAAAACTCGGTCTTAAACGTAATTCCTAATTAAGCGTGAAGTAGTTACCTGTAGATAAGATTTCGTTAAGTGGTTTTTAATACGCTATATAATGAACGGTAAATACATAGGTACCCATGTTTTCATTTCAGTTTATTTGATTTACAGACCGATAGCTGGATAGTTTTGTTAACGAATTAGATTTACAGGTATATCACTATATATCACTAAATCATGTAAGATTGTTTGGACACTGACGGATAAAATGGGTCCTGCGGATTTCTTTTATTAAAATAATGTTTAGGTCGACAAAGATCGTAGGTTGACTCAGAGCTCGGGAGTCCCTGGTTCGTGCCCCACCGAGAACTCTGGCTACGTGGGAGAAGCCTTTGACAAGTAACTTCCGAGCCATAGCCTAGTACTGGTGGGTCCAGGAAAGCCGTTACATAACTGGAAAATGCTAATACTTCCACTGACGAAGAAGACGCACAGGGACCTGTGTCAGAAACTCTCTATACCAATTATCTGTAGCCATACCATATAAGGTTGTTTCATGACAATATATTATTGCCTCTGTCCGTATAATGGTTACATAGTTAACTTCAGTAAAAAGTCAATTCAGGCTTTTAAACAAGCTTTGCAATATGGACAACTCGTGTTGCCAACCCTGCTAACATGTGATGGAACTGTCGTGTATAAAGTTCGCGAAAGTGGCCACCCCATTTTATAAGGTTGTTTCGGGACATTATAGTGTTGCGTCTGCCGAATAGTTTTACCGAATAGTTTTGCTTTACCGAGAATATTACGCAGTTGATAGCGAACTCGGCAAGGAATCAATTTATGCATTGCGATTGATTTGTGCCTCATAATAAAATAATTTTGTGCATGTGCGAAAGCAGGTTGTCGGTGTAAAAGGATATTACACACCACTTATATTGATTGAAGCATTTCATACCTATATCAACTTATTGAATTGTCGTATCATAAAATCGCAACCATCTGAAATCAATTACAATCAATGTTTGTGTTCTGGAAATGTCTTTGTATAGTATAAGCATGTACAACTGTTGTTTTGTATTGTATCAAACTAAAACGAATTTTACTCCAAATCAATTAGTGTAATACATACTTTCTTTAACATGCTGAATTTGATACTTCACAATTTGACTATGAATTATGAATGTGTAGAGTCAAAATTTAAAAGGTGTTGTGACATTATCAATGTATCATGTAATCCCTTTCCGAAAAGAACAGTGGTTTAAACATACGTGTTTGGATGTCTATCTTTGTTAATTAATAAAGATAATTTTCCTTGAGAGAAAATCATGCAACTTAAACATTTACATTCAAATGGCTAAAACGTTATGACCAGTTTTTATCTAAATGGTTTGCCACTTGCTTAATGGAATTAAAACACGTTACTTGATACAAACGTGGCACTTTTCATAAAAACCCTATAGTACTCCTTTTTTACATCCTCGCTGAGGACAAATTAAAGACATTTTATCTACCCGAACTCTCCCTAAGGACAATATTTACCGAAAATCTTTGGATCGCCTAACTTTCAATACATTCAAAGTTTATTCTACGGATATTGAAATCAATCAACGGTAATACAGTAAACTTCTAACGTACAAATATTTCTTTTAGAAACGCGATTTTGTTAGTATTATCATTTTGCCTATTAATCCGTTCTATGGTTCCCCCTTGAGCATTTGATTTTCGATATCTTGCTACCACCTTGTTAGACATATCAAGGGTATATTGATATTAAATGGTAGCATTTATTTAAATTTGCTTAGTAAGAAAAACTGGCTTCAAAGTGGGAAGCAAAATCATGAACCATTTAGTTAACTTTGTAACGTAAATGATTTCCGAGAAAGAAAACATGGTCGTTTCCAAAAGTGTTCAGTTAATGTACGCTTATACACCAATGTTGTTGTATGTGTTTATCCTGCTACTTCATTAAGTTCCATATTAAATCCTTAGACTGCCCGCTTACTTTCTAAAATAGATTTTCTGTCTCGTCTACTTTTCAAAACCTGAAACATCTGCTTAATTGTGTTGAGGAAATATACTCAAAGTAGCAAACAGGTTAGACCACAGGCTATCCGCCAATTTATTTGGCGGCTGGCCTGGATCTAACGTGTTTGCATAAACATGAAGTCGGTTCCAGCGCTATAACGGTTAATGTGCCTGCGGCGAACGGCATATTAAACAAGAGGGAGACATTAGGCTACTCGTTTATTGATATATTTTCCTTGGTACTATTTTCGTCAAATATCACAACAACACTTTTAGTTTCCATTTCTTTCAAACCATTGTCGTCTGAATTTGATTTTGTTTTGTTGTACCTGTAGCAAAAAGATACCAGAAGAATTTGATTTAAATGATGCGGCTGATCTGTGTATGGTAAAACTCATTCCTTATAAATAATTAGCTTAACCTTTACTCTGTTATACCTCATTTTGACACATTTAATGTAGAAGACTATAAAAAAGATTACGACAGAAATGCTAATTGCTCATAATGAGTTATTTTGAATGTGTCACGGTGGTCTCTACCAAATACCGAGTACAATAAAGATGTTTTGTCGTCGACGGATGCTTTGAATTTGGACCAGTCACAAATTCCCATAAGGGGAACCAATTATAAAACATGCAAAGACAACATGGATGTATGTGGATATCAGAAATATCGGAAATAGTATTCAACTGTATTTATGCACGACAGTACATAAACTTCTACACCTTTGACATGTAATGTGTTGATTTATACTTATACAAAAATATAATCTATTGCTTTCTATTAAGATCACGTCTCTCGGTAATTATAATGAAAAAGAAAACAATGGGTAACGATGAATAAAAAATGAAATATTTTTCAGAAATAGTTCTGTTAGAATTTTTTATGATACCAACTTTGCATCGTTCTGATATCTTTACCGCAAAGTTTAACACCATCGGCCTTATGTATTGACTTGCAAGAACATATGTAAAGGGCTAATACTAACAAGACCCGTGGAGTCGTATCCAAAGGACCATCAATTAAAACCAAATAGGTATCATAAAGATCGTTATTGCCCTCGAAATGGTCAACTCTACAAGATTAAGGAACCGTGTGGGGAATATCATAGAAACGTTAAATGCACCACAAGTAAATGAACCTGGAAATTAGCATGTAGTTCGAACTGGTCAAGAACGTCTAGCCAAATAAAGTTTTGTATCTGTCAAGATTTATTATGTCTCACAAATAATCCCAAACTAGTGGTAACTTTAGGTTTAAATGTTTTAAACCATATGTGGAAGAACACGTCGGTTCGGATAAGTATGCGTCACATTTTATGTACGACATTCGTTTTCTTGATTTTGAGCGTGTAGTTTATGCACAACGCGATCATGATTGTTTGTGTTACTTATTAGAGTAGGAATGCTTCTTGTTATCCTATAAGATTTATTGACCGCTCTTTGTAAAAAACAACAGTTGAATGATTGTGGCAAAAAATGTAATTCTGAAGAAATGCCGTTTTGGGTTGTTGTAATTATATGAATAAATGATAGTATTAAAACACTGGTGCAAAACAAGAGCGCCCACCTTGGGTTTAGTATAAAACGGCTTCGATCACGAACCTGGTCAAACATTGCACAAAACAATGCAACGGTACGAAGCGTTTCTTTTCAAAAACACACATTTGGAGAACAGTAACGACTGGTATGGAAGTCATGAAAAAAAATGACATGTGAGGTTAAGGTCCAGAGGCAGCTTACATTCAAACAGTGCTGGTATGAGTGAATAATTGTTTAAATCGGTGTTAGATCAGTTATCGGTTCATTGGAAAGACGGACACATTTCATAATCCTAAAGTATTCATTTTATTTTAATTTATTTTATTCATTTTTCATTCTTAATAATTCCCTTTTTTCTGTTTTTCCTTTTCTTTTTATTCAATTTGAAGTTTTTGACAATGTAAAAATAGTCTTGGCACTTACTCGAAAAATATTCCAGTAAATATATTTTCATAATGAAGTAACGGGGTAGCATTTATGTTGAAGCCCACCAAATCAATATATAAACCTTAGCAAAACAACGGAAATATAAAGAGCTCGCCTCAGTATTAAAAGAAGCACTATCTAACGACATATTTTGATAAGCCATGCCTCGTTATTTCTAGTCCAAATAGGAATTCATGAGTATCAATGCATCTGTTCTACCAATATCTGTTTTGACACCTAATGAACTATTTGCGACGTAAATGCAAGATTATCTATTCATTACACAGACTGAGCAATTATGGGAAGTGCATGTTTGTATGAATCTTAAAAATAATAACATGCACTATTGGTGAGGAAATGCAAGAACATGAATTGCTACACTGTACTGTATACCATGGTGTAATTCCTTTATATTGTTAAAAAACAACATATGCCCATAGTAGTTCAGTAAATGATTATGTCGAAGCTATACTTAAACTTTCATCCAGACGTCTGCCGTCGATAACTATAGTCCAAGGGTAACTTCATGCTTTGCTGTTTAGTAGTTGGCATTTGAAATAGAGTTGCAATAGACCTTAAAGTTGATTAAAGTGCATTTTTGGTAAATGCATGCACATAAATTGCCTCACTGGACACTGTGGTGTAACAGTGCTTTGTTGAAAACGTCATTAAGCTGCACTTTAACCAAATTGAAACAATTTCTTATCACAGCCACTCATATCATCGTTAAAGGACAAAAATATTTTCATACCGAAATTTCTGGTCGCGTTTAAAAGACATAATAGCTAAACGTGGTTCCCTATCTAACGTCTTTAAGTGTTGACTTTAGTAATTAAGATGGGGCGGCCCCATATTTTACGCGCTAATTAACTAATTGCTGGCGAATCCCATTGTCAATGTGTCGGGGGTCGGCAGATAGAAACATAATACCTCAAAGAGATAGACAGGCACAGTGCTGGTACTACCGAAAACGGCGTTTTAACAGAACAGAACAGAAGTTATTTCATGACTTTAAAACTTAAAGTTCATCGTGATTTCAGAATTTTGGCTTACGGAATGCCAAAAGCTCTACCCGGCTTGGCCAGACCTTATGTCCAGCCAGCTTTAGGGTCTTTGTCAATCCTTATGAAGCTGACATCGAAACATAGCTGAAATAATGAAGACGTAATGCAAAACACATAAACATGAAATAAGACAACTAATAGCTTCTAAGTATAGATGCAGTTTACTCTGGACCCATACAAGAATTTGCATCTTTTGTATTTTACCTTATGATACCAACCTCGATCTAGCTGAGCTGAAATTTCGGAAATTGACATAGAAACTAGTTTCGAATGTTGTTCGTGTGAGGTATACATGGAGATAGTCTGATCAACGACATTTTGTATGATTTGTCGGCTCAGATTGGTGATTCGTGCGGTCAGATCCGGTTCTGCACTGTGTTTTGGGTAGTTCATGTATGTTGATTCAAGACCAACTATTTCATACATAATGTGAAAGGAGCTCGTACATCTTAAAATAATGACCAGTGATTCTGCGTCCTGGATACATGACTAGTTCTTGCACCAAATGTGGATTAGTGAAAGAATTGCTAGGTTAATCACGTTTTTGACAATGTTTCAAATGACAAAACATTTATTGAACATGACTCATGTCCAATAAAATGAAGTCGATCTCTTACACAAGACCATGGCTCTCAACATAAGTGAAGCGGGATCTTAATCGAATTACTGGTTTGCTTTTTTCGGTTTTCATATCAATTTGTGATGATTGTAACAGCGTTTTTTTTTTTTGTTGTTTACTTTATTCAGCAAAATCAGCACAAACATGATTTTGATAGTCGTGGGTTCTATTGCCATGCAAAGCGGGATCTTATGTCTAGGAAGCAGAATCGAGAGTTCTTTTACAAAGTAATTGAAAGAATATGGTAAATACTTGATGTGTGATAAATATGTTTAAACTATACAATTTTACATCGGCTTACAGAGAAGATAAAACAGGCCAATTGACATACATGTCTTTTTCGAAGAGGACCTGTGGTCATGTCGACTTGGAAGAACCGGGATTCAATTGTAATCATAAATCACAAATAATGTTAATCACGATGATACAAATAGAACAAGATAGAAGATGAGCAATGGAAATAAACATGTAATCGATAATACTGAAGACCAGCACATTGCTGAAAAGTACAAAACCAAAATGTTACACCTTCATCACAATGAAGACGAATTGTTTTGGGCTCACATTTAGTCGGAGAATGAGATACGCGAGTTTCCGTTTCACAGCGACGTTGTATTTCGATGCCAATGTAGCAGTTACAGCGAGCAGTAGTGTAGCCCCTGCAAAAATGATCTTTCACGATTCTAATGACCCTTTAAGGGTGACAGGTCCTTGTTAAACTGAAGGGTCACCCATCTTTGATATCTTTTTGTCAAACACTGGCAGAAAATATGGTCTATACACAGCGGTTAGATTGATAAAGGGAGCGCAACCATACCGTGATATTAGATACGGTGGCGTTATGACAACAAACCGATTCACAAGCACGCGCAGACAGCTTCCATGTGCTGGGCCCTGGAAAAGAGGGGGCATCATATATGACACAATCTTTCCGAATTAGATCTTTGTTGGCGAAAGGCGACTTTGTGAGACAGGCAAATTAATCTAAGAAGAAAGGATCTTAAATGACATCTGCAACTAAAGATACACATTCACAACAACAAAAGGGTACGTTACTTGTAACAGCTTCCTTCTAACATCACGAGTAACATGTCATTTACTTTAAACGTCTTAAGTGTGGTGTCGTGTCGCTTTTAATTTGGACCAAATACATATGTCCATATGAAGGATTTGGTTAAGAATTAGTACATGTATGTGCTACCGTAGATTTACCTGAAACAGTTCTGTTTTTTGGACGTATAAACGGTGACTATGTTTGTATAGGTTTCCGAATGAAAGCTCCGTCAGCGATTATGAATCTGAGATAGTGCGGAACCATTCATCCGTTACTACATTAACAAACACGTATCTGGCGATTCAAGAATTTGTACTAACAAAAGGCGATATCTCCTAAAATAAACAACTCAGCTTTTTGTCAAATTGCTTTCTACCAGATCTTCGCAGAGGAATCGATGTCTTTGCTCTCGATATGGACCAGTAAAAAATTATCATTGTTGGGAATGCGTTTTATAGCACAGACTAAAATAGGATCTCTGCTCAATTCGTGTATCTTTATGCAATTAACCCAAATTAACATTACTGAGGGAAAAGACTAAAAAAGGTGAAGCTGTCTGTCCAAATTCATTTATACCCATTTTCAGGCATATCGAGGACCTAGGTTTTGATAGAACTCTATGAAATGGTTAACATATCAACCGTACTTTGCAACCGTACTTTGCTTCAAGACAAGATAACGCAAACAACGAGGATCTAATCATTTATGAGTCCAATAAGCCTTATAAAACCTGTTCCGGGACCACCACAGCGTTATGCTCCGTCTATCGAGGTCCCTTTGATGCGATCACGGCCCCTCGTTATTTACATTTGCTCGATTGCAGGTCGCAAAACGGCCACTTGAGGGGAAGCCACACGCAAACCATTGTAGAGACAAGCATAACACTATTGTATTCGATTCTACGTGTTAATGAATAAAAGACTGGGTAAATTAGAGGTGTTGGGGCATCCAAGTGTCCTTTGCTATGTTTAGATTCTACTTGTGAACTGGGGGACCTTACTGCTGACCAAATGTTGCTAAACCACGACAAAACTTTGATTCTTTTCACGGATTTCGTTTGATACTCTACTTAAAAAAAGGCGCGAGAGAATGTCCATGGAGTGAGTTATATGATATGACGAATGGCGAGTAGAAGATGATTGTTCATTTTATTTCGGAGAACAGAGAGATTCGTTTGTCATATCAATTAAGTGATAATTGAGTCAGTGTTTTCCGTCAAATTTCGTTGTTGCATAAACGCAGTCTGCTCAATGATACAGGCGGTTATACACCTACCTATACGTCGCAACTTTTATATGTTTGAACTAAACAACTAACAAATGCCTTTTTGTATCAGCCATATGCACTATCTATTGGTGCAATAACATAATTAAATACATTTTTGAGTTTAAGGGATGTTTGGAAAATTCAAAAGTGTGGAGAATGAATGTTTTCAGCACAAAAGAAACTTTCTTTCACTTTAAGAAAAATCAAGTACACATAGAAAATGGGAATAAAGATTCTGTTATTCCATTGGTAACAACATTTTAATTAAATTCTTAACGCTAGATAAGAAAGTACTTCTCTTTATATGACGGTAATTATCATCTGTTATTATTTCTAATTTCACTCAGACAAAAAATAACAAATCAAAAAATGGGTATGAAAATCAATCTATTACCAAAAGCCACATTCGTCTTCGGATACTCACAATATGAGGTTTAGAGAAGCAGAAAGAAGTCTAGCAAGGGGAATATACATCTTTTTTACCTCAAGTTACCAACCATATGGGGCTAAGTAAGGTAGTAAATCAGTTCAAAGGAGAGGTATGCATCACATCTGGACCGTTGAATACTCACAGAATAAGATCAAGAGAAGCAAACAAGACAACAGCTAGGAGATTATGCAATTTAACTCGACGTCTGAATACCAACACTATAGGGTTTAGAGAAACCGAAAAAAGTAATATATCGGAATACGCCTCTGACCTGGATCTCTCACAATTTAGGGTGAAGAGATATATGCAGAAGTTATCTTGAGCTTAACACTTCACAGATGTGAAGATATTTGGAAGTTAAAACTAAGTATCTTAAAACATGCACACACTGATTTGATATGGACAATTAAGAACTTCGTCAGTGGAAAACGTCGATTATATGGACCTATGCAGTTGAAATGTGACGATGACGTTGGAGGTTATAATGGCTGCATACATTCCTGGTTAGGCACATTCCGCCATCAGGCGTTTACCAACCTCTCCATTCAAATCAGCGTAAAACGCGGGTATCAAAAGTACTTTGATCTTATTCTTTTCGTTCAATCATATTAATTCTTTTCAATTCCCCTACCATAATAAGGCTAATTAATCGAGAGGTCATTTTTATTAAATGTGAAATATTACCATTACCCATCTGATGGCTGACCAACTGACCAATGTCCGTTTGAAGCGGTCAGACGCCGAATTTCAATCTGCTTCACGCTTCGGACACAAACAAACAAGATTCGGTGACCGCAACTGGCCCTAACCATGAACACACTGGCCACTGGTCAGTTTGGGTCAAATGGGCGGGCCGACGTTTTGCCATCAAATGACCATTAGGCATGGGCATTTGTAATTTATAACGCTTATTGTCGCATTTCGATTTGTTTTCTGTGTTTCGGGGTAATAATCCTGGTCTTTAGCCAGGCGACGTAGAATATTTCGGAATTCATTTGAATTTACGACCAACCCTTTAGATTTGTTATAGAGGCACGTATGTGTTCTTTGTATCCTTGAATATGGGGGTCTTTGATTCGCGTTTTCCTTTCTATAGAAGCCTGTTTTAACTGTCAGGAATATTAATTTACACATGTTATCATAAACGCGCACGCTTTCGTCTCCTTCAATAAACCATTGTACTACAAATCCCTAATGAAGATTGATACATGCGTCTAACTAATCTTTTACAAGTTTGATGGTAAAAGGTGAGATTGCATATTTGAGTAATTTATCATTTTCCAACAATGTTTTGCTTCCTGAATTATAAAGATTCTCCATTCTGTAACATCTTTAATGACTTTTTGTTAGACTCTTCCATTTATAATGCAGATTCCGAACAACATAACAAAAGACGTTGGATCCATTGAAGAAATCTACCAATATTGCAAAGTCGGAGAATGGTTTAAACCTCGCCATCCTACCATGATTTAGGATTTAAGTGTATTCCATCGTTCCCGTAGTATACATGTTCAGTAATGTACAGCAGAAAAAATGCATAAAACGAGTTGTAACAAAAGATACATTATAAAAAGTGCAATTAAAACTTGTTTGTTCAAACATAAGACAACTTGCAAGTTCAAGCTTTCGTTTAACCCTTTACCAAACGCCAAATTTTCGACTGTCCCAAATTAAAAGAGTTGGTAGACGACATTTCAAAATGTGATGAAATTGGAAAATAATCTTCAAAAGGAGCTGAACACATTGTGGGAAAAGGGAAAATTGCTCGTTAAGAGCAATGTTTCCTTATCTCCAAATGTTTTCCAGAGTCGTCTGCAACAAAGTGGTTAAATGTCGTTATTGTTTGGTAATGGGTTAAACAGTTTTCGTATTACAAGTTGTATAATACTTTACGAAAAATAGATACTGAACGCATTTGATTCAGAAATCGTCAGTATAATTGTTCAAGTATGAACAGACGATATGGTATATATTTCAAGAACGTTCAATGCTTTTGTAACTAGATATTTATCCGCACTAGGACGTCTTACACACCATGATTCTGTCTCCCTTTTCTATGGCCGCTACAACCACGATCGACTATTATTAAGGTTAATATACCTATTATTATGTCCATCGCATGCAGATGTCACCCTTGTATTGCCTATATCATTACATTTATGTATTATTCTAGACGAGTATTTACAAAACAAAGCATTACCAATTACCAAACATTTGACAAGTTTGTTGCAGACAATTCTGGAAAACGTTTTGGGCAAATGAGAAATTGCTCTGAACGAGCAATTTCTCCATATACCAAAGTGTTTTCTGTTTCATCAGAAAATTATTTTTCAATTTCGTCACAATTTGAAAAGTCGTCTGCAAACTCTTTCAATTTGGGACAGTCGAATATTTGGCGTTTGGTAAAGGGTTCATGTTTTGTTCTAGACGATTATCTACAAAACAAAGCATGTTAATAGGGTAATACGACTTATAACAAGCAGCTGTTGTTAAACGAGAAAGTATGAAATGCGGATTACTAATGAAGTATTTTAGCCGACTAAGCTAATGAGGCTAGGTCACGTGATTAGCAAAAGCAGACGAGTTCAAATGAACATCTCTTACATACACAAATTAGACCAATCGTCGAAATACCAAAAAGCGATTGTATCCTAGAAAAAGATAGTTCCTTTAACCAATGAGATTCCCTGGTGATTTCGAATCCATTTGCCCTAAAATTCCTTAATAGGTTCAAACAGAAATGGATTGATCTATTTACCGATACATAAAGAAAAAAGGACATTAATATCCAACTTAGATACAAGTGCATTCTTTTTTCACAACTATTCAAAGAAAGCACAAATATTCATCATCTATAAAACGTTGATAGAGAGAACCGTTATTAATATTGGATAAATGACAGTACTTTTACGTGTTTCTGATGATTTTTTTAAACCAGGTGAATTCCACTCATTATTCCGACCGCTCCTTGCTATTTTAGATGTTACTTTAAATGTAAATAATGAAGTTAAAATGGTGGGCGCCAAAGTTGTGAAAATAGCACTGAAATATAGATAATAAATAGTGCAGGCATTATATTGTCATGCTCTTGTGGGTTTTGCTATGTTTCAACATATTCTAACATTATTTATAACTCAATTTACCCATGTTTGCAGTTTTTCTATCCCTTTTATGCATTATGCGCTACATGTATAGTCATAACTGGTATAAGGGAAGTAACCCGTACTCCTTTATGCAAACTATCTGGTAGAGTTATTTCCTTTAGTTTCTACATTCAATGTACCTAATTGTAATACGTTGCTATCTTTGTCATTTCAGATTTTCCGCATTATTTTATAAGCAAGTCATACAACTATGGTTAAAAAAGTCAATAAAATGGAAAAAAGGGCAGTGAGACATGGGGGGAACGGTGTATATTCCAAGGGCTATATTTATATATTCAGTTATGGTTCACAATGACCTCTTTACAAAAGCTCTCACGATGAGAGTTAGTTACTATTCATAGCAGCATGTTTTGTTTAAAGGCACATCAAAAGAGAGAAGTAAAAATGGATTACTGAAATGATATATGGAGTTCTTTTTATTGTGTTCATAAAAATCATGAGAATTAGTTTAGGAATGCATTGAGACCCTATTAAATAGACTCCTTTAACATACGTTGTTTTGTGCTTGAAATATAGTTGTCTCCAATTCAATCATGTTTATCAACAACCTGTTTGTTTACATATTCAAAATTACGAATTTTGATTGGTCGGTTCAAACATTTGTGTATCAACTGTCAAGGTCAGATGTGAAAAATCACACAATTAAACTAGTTAATCTGGGTTAATTCTTGTTGGCTTTCAGGTTTAAGTTGTGTTGATGTTTTTTTCTATTTTTGTGATAACTATTTGAATCTGACCAAAAGTTTACAAATTGATATAGTTTTATATAACATTAATCTCCTTGTGCCTTTAATTTCCTAAATAGTGTTGTCGTTGTTTAGTTTATTTTGATCTAATAAACATTAGTCGAATATTTGTGAAGTTGTTTAGACGTATCTCCTGTTCCGGTACACTTTTGTTAAATTGTATAGTATGGTTTATTTGTTGTATTGAAGGCCAGTGACCTTAATTTACAAATAAAATAAAACTCGAAACTTGAATTAAACAAACAAGTTTCGAGTTTCGATTTGAACCAATTGTCATTTTCCAGGCATTGTATGTCTTTCGTAAGGGCATTTAAACATTTCGGTGCTAATGATTCAAATAATAAAGCAAGCATGATTAAGCAAATATGATTAAGCAAGTACCAATGTACGTCTCGATAACAATGGTCTCTAAGCCTTCATGGTTGTACGAATAAACCAAACCCCAAACGATAACATTTTATGAGAACATGTACATGTATAAACATGTTAAATACTGTAGTTGGAAAGCATCACACCATGTCCTGCTCTTTTTCCAGAGCGGAGTACATCGATCAGTGTCCGACAGTGTAAAGTTAACATTTAAATAAACCTAAGAATAGACATTAGATGACTAGTTTTCTTTTATTTCAATAAGATGAACATGGATAAATACAATAATGAAAACATGGTTGATATAGTTTAAACAGAATATTTACAATAGTCTCTTGACAAATGGCAATCGGATGGTCCAAATCATTAGTACTCCTTCTGCACCTTAATAATCTAAAGCTTCGTTCATAAACTTTAATTCTTATTTACTAATAACTACAACTTAAATACAATTGTCTTACTCCGCTAGGTAAGATACACAAGCCGTCGTCTTGGCATCGCTCTTTTAGTATTTACATGTACATGTATCACTTTCCTAGACAGTGTTAAGATTGACTCAAAATCATTGTTAAACCTAAGTTTGAACGAAAAGGTTCGGTGCAAGTTCACATCTAGATCACCACTTAAATTCGATGATTATACATCTACTCAGCATCATTTGGAGTTCAGGCAAGATGTCATATATAAGTACATTTAGAGAACACGGACCCTGGAATCGGCTTTTCCAGTGGCAACGCTCACTTCCCGGCTCTCAGCGCAATGGGAGAGGGAAGTCATTGTTTACAATTCGGTATGGTCTTTGGCACGACCCATCCCTGGGTATCGAACAAGCAACCCTCCATACACGAGACAGAAGCTGTGACGTTACTACACTGTACGCGGCGATAATTGGCTCATTAGTTATCAGCCCCTCGACCAGGAATACCTGTATTGTCTCCTGAATAGTTGAATACTCCGTCGCTGGTTTTTACCAAGTCCTCTGAGAACGAAACGACGGATGTAAACTTTGCAGTCCAAGCCAAGTGCACCATCGACGAGCTGTCTGATCTGAGGCTTACCCAAGATCCTCTTCTCCCAGGTGTCTGGGTCGGCACCAATCAATCCCCATTTACTGAACATCACCTGCTTTTTACCGCATCGTTTCCTCTGTGTTGCGATTTCGTATAGCACTCGTGTTTTCCCGGTCTGTCTCGGAAATACTGTTCGCCTTTTCCAGCATGCGAGAGGTTTGGCACCGTTTTTGTTTTGTCTATGTTCTCGTTTTACCCAGCAACGCTCGGATTTGGGCATATCTGGTGTGACGGCTAGCTTCCATGCTGACCAACGCTTAGATAGTCCGTTTTGTTTCAGGATGAATTTTGTGTCTGGTACGGAATGCCTTAGTTTAAGACCCGGATGTCCATCTTCAAAATGTTTGTTTACACTTCCGTTAACGAATGCTGGTGCGCAAACGCGAGCTTTTTTCGCCTGACTTCCGGTTGAAGAACACGACTCCGGCGATGCATCAGAACCGCTACCGGAAATTGAATCCAGCGAAGCGAGCCTTTGTCGAGGACGTGGCTTTAGTCTATCACTAATTTGTTGTCGTATTTTTGCACGTTTATCTATCGAAGCTAAACTTGACCCCCTCGATATAGATGATATCGCGGAAATGGACGAAACGAGACTCACGGATTTAGCGAGGGAGGATTTGTTGGAGATGGACGAGTCGCCCCGACGCAGCACTCCGAAGAGTCCCTCTAGATCGTTGGCCAGTTTCTTGCGACCCTCTCTGGCTCGAACCTCAGCTTCGTAATCCTGGAATGCGAACAGAAATGGATCGTAATGAAGCTGCATGTATGTCTTTAACCTGCAAGTTTCTAAATTTACCCGATACTCATAATCTGAACGGAAATTGTCTTAATCTTATCGATACTTATTAGGATTTCAACTTCGCTGATTATCAAAGGTCTAGTTTATAAAGATGGAATACCTTCCAGTAAAAACTACGCACTTTCTTTTATAACTGATAATCTCTTCATGTATAAGTCGCCAATGCAAATCGGACGAAAGACCAACAGACACTTGTGATGAAACAAAACAGGCAATTACTTCATTTGAAGAAGAAAAACACTACATAATAGATAATATGATGATAGAAGAAATAGCTCTGTACAAACACTGTTTTTTGCTTGTCACAATGACTTCTGGTCCTTTTCTAAAAGTATATATTAATTATCTTTCAGATGAACTTACCATAAGAAAGTCTTCGCCTTTCTCCCTGTAACAAATCGCCATAATAAAGTCACAGATGTGTGAGAATTCGCCAAGCTTCACATGGTGACCACCAGTCTTTTCAACAAGCTCCTGGAAGAATGCTGTCGAATCAGCGTTCTCAAACGCTTGCACCCCGTAAATCTTAATTCCCTAAAAAGTGAAAATGATAGGCGTGAAAATCAAAGCGATGGTGTTTGGTGCAGAAGTAACTCAATGCAAATCCAAAACATGTCCTAAATGAAACAATAGGCCTAAGGGATTGGGTTTCCAAAGCAAAAATGATATAAGAAAATTTAAACTAAATAAATGAAACAAAGTTTCAGAGGCAAGTACCTATATAAACAATGCTTTCCATATTTATTTCATCCATAGATATGGAGGAGCATACACATGAAGTATCAAGGTTTAGCTACTTCATACAAGTTTGCCCTGCATCAAACATATTTACAGCAATCACTATATTTCGATTTGAAAGAAGTTTATACTTTGTTTTCATATTAAATGGTATGTTTTGTTTTAAACCAGCACTTACCATATCCGCTAGATTGTCTGCTTCTTTTCTCCAATCCAGATTGTCGTGGTTCAATTCGTAGTCAGGCTCGTGGGGTGTTGCGTCGCCTATGACAACCAGAGCTCTTTGGGATCCCATTGTCCACGAGAACTGTGACGTCATTCGCAATACATATTCATAGCATTCCTCTGGATCCCCGCCTCCAGTCCCTTCGACGCCATTAAGAAAATCGCACAACTCCACAATATTGTTGGAGAAGTCGATGTGTTTCTCGAGATAGAATATGTCTTTGTCACAATAATCCCCATGAGCGATAACTCCCATCCGGATACCGGGTATGTCCGCTTGGAGGCGCTGTATCATGTCCTGCAGACGACCTTTGACATCGTCAGCCACGCTCGACATGGAACCAGTCGTATCAAACGAGAAGACAATTTCGAACAGTCCGCCAGGGGGCAGGCAGGGCATGACAGACGGTCCTGGTACTTCCGGTAAATCTTCCATCTTTTCGTTCTGGAAGTCTGCAACAGCGAAAAAATTAACTTATTCTTTTGGTGTCCTGTTATAACCTTTATTGAGCAGAATTATGGTAGTACCACAGACACATGATTGTAACAAAATGTAAATACGCTAATCATTTCACGGAAGTGAAAAAAAAGGAAAAGACAATTAAATATTGCATTGCGCCTTGCAATATTAATTTTCATTAATTTGAAAAAAGTTAAATAGATCAATATCGCTGAATGTATTTGGTCTTACATAATCAAATATGTTTGTTTAGAGACGATTTTGCGATTTCGCTGATTAAAAACAACATGCGACACATACTAAGTGTGTTAACCCTTTACCACACGACAAGTTTTCGACTGATCCAAATTGAAAGAATTTGCAGACGACATTTCAAAATGTGATGAAATAAAAAAAACAATCTTCAAATAGGATAGCAAACATTGTGGGAAAAGGAGAAATTGCTCGTTTAGAGCAATTTCTCCTTTTCCACAGTGTTTTCCAGAGTCGTCTGCAACAAACTGGTCAAATGTCGGTATTGTTTGGTAATGGGTTAAAGAAAGCACCGTTTGTTATATTGGATAGAATCTGTTGTTTTCAAAAGAAAAATATCGCAAGGTTATAATTTCTTCTTATACGTCTTCGTAAGTGATGTCATAAAGATTCCAGTGTGTTTAGATGAGCACTTTAAAATTAAGATTACGGTTGTGTAAATTGAAGACTTTTAAAAGTACACCTTACACCAAAGCTTTCGGTTTTGGTTTACTCCGAAACCCATGTAACAAATATTACGCTATTAAACGTTCAGTTTCTTTTTAAACACGTGCATGGTTTACAAAATAATCCGCTTTATGCTTACCTCAATCTCTGTGATGAATTATTGCTTGTTATTTCCTGTTTGCCCAACGATCGTTCTTATACTTTTGACCGAATATTGCTGATTTCTAGTCAGGACTCATAGGTAAATTGTCGACATTATGATGGAATCCTCCCCTTTATATACGTGATCAATGGTTATATTTAGCGAAGTCGAGAGCATGCGCACACAGACGGTTTATATGTTGCGACATGTTCTCTTTGCCTGAAACCAATAACATCGGGAACCAAAAATAGTAAGTGACATCATGACTGTGGGTAATAATAGAATGCAGAGGGAGGGAACTGCGATAAAAATAGTTTGTATTATTCACAGGATTGCTTCCCTTGATTTTACAATCAACACACTACGTGTGTTATACAGGTATGGTCTTCTCGTCACGTTCTCGTTATAATGCATTCCTGTACTCCTGTTGATCAAAGTAGCTCAATAAATTATGGGATAATATGAACCCATCGGAACAAAAAGTCCTCATAGGGATCTTTATCTCAGTGATTCCCCAGCAGGGTTCACGTTCTAGAACGAACCAACAGTGTACAGCACAAATAGTTCAATAAATCACACAGGCCATAAAACATGTTTTCATTATATCGATTCTTGTTATATCGAGAACACAGATTACAAAGGAAAGTGTCATTTACATTTACACATTGTTTTTGGAACCACTTAGTCATACACAATGGGCGGACGGGCGGGCGGGTGGGCCGGCGCGCGGTCTGGTGGGCGGGCGGGCGGTCGTGCGGGCGGGCGGGCAATCGGGCGGGCGGGCGGGCGGGCGGGCAGGCGGGCAGGAAGGGAGGGAGGTTGACATCAAAGACTTCCTAGTAAACATATAGATATATCAAATATATCAAGTAATGTCGAAATCTTAATTCTACATTCTCTCTTGTAAGAAATCAAAGGTAGAAAACACTTTTTTCATCAAGCAAACTTTATTTGCATAATAATTTTAAATGATGTTCAACACAGCATATACATTGAACTACGCAATGTGGACAAACATAGAAAATAAGTTATTAGCCTGGGACAAAACACCCACACCTTGTAATATAACCGTACACTAATGTATGAGGTGTATTTCTCAGATCACGGTTATACCAGAGTAGTTACGATTGAGATATAAGCCTGCTTGATCGTTTGGAAAGGTCTTTCTGCATTGATAGACATCGCTTAATCAGTTATCAAACAATAACCACATTTAACCGCTTTGTTGCAGATTACAATCGAAAACATTGCAACACGCAATTTTTCCTTTTCCCACAATGTTTTCTTCCCTATCAAAAGATTATTTTCCAATTTAGCACATTTTGAAATGTTGTCTACAGACTCTTTTAACCTGGGACAGTTGAACATTTGGTGTTTGGTAATGGGTTAAGCCCCTTTTGGGAATTCACTACAGCAAACATACAACGGATGTCAATAACAATATATGCATGCATATAATAACAAATAACGTATGTTATAAGAACAAAGTTTCAAAAACAATTTCTCTTATATCAGTTCTTATAAATCTTTTTTTAAATCTAAGATAACAATCAATATATAAATAAGGTATAAACAACTGTATTTCTATTATACCAGCTGAAGCTACTCCAGAAATAATCAGAACTTGTGGTTTGTGGGGATTATCCCTTTGCCAAACAATAACAACATTTGACCCCTTTGTTGCAGATAACTCTGGAATACTTTGTGGAAAAAGAAGAAATTGTTCTAAATGAGCAATTTCTCCTTTTCCAACAATGTTTTCTAACCTATCAGAAGATTTTGAAATTTCACCTGCAGACTCTTTCAGTTTGGGACAGTCAAAAATTTGCTGTTTGGTAAAGGGTTTAACACATAAAAGTAAGTACGAGGGGTGTACGAAAAGTATCCGGAAAACGTTCATTACTTATCTATTAATGCAGATATTCGAATAATTTTTTTAAAGGTAATACTTCTGTAACATTCTGTGCACTTAATTCAAAAGCGACTGGAATATAAATTCCTCTGACGTACAATCCATATTCACCATGGCAACGTCAGGTAACGTTGAGCGGGGCGAATCTTGATATTCTTCACATGTCTAGATGCATTTAGGGATTAAAAAGGACATGTGTCTAACGTCAAAATTAATTCATCTTTTACTTGACGCTTCCGGCCCCTTTTTGCGAAAGCCTATGCAGCGTCATATGCTGAAATATCACGTGATTCATGTAAACAACGGAAGCAGAGAACGGAGCCCGTGAAAATGACATTTAAAGAGAGGTATTTCATAAAAAAAAAAAAATGTGTCAATGGGAAAAACAAAATCGGAGACGCTCTCTGCATGATTACCGACACCTACGGTACACGTCCAAAGAAAGAAACCATGAGTGGTTCAACGTTATCAAAATAGATCCATCGCACGATGGTACTGACGCCCAAGATCTGAACGTCCAACCATAACGTCAAGAAAAGTCGACGGAATATAGCCATTGCTGCAGTGTGATAGAAGGCTTACAATAAGAGACATAGGCTCATAGGTTACCGTCCATTCCATTGTTACTAGAGAGCTAGGCATGTCTGAGGTTTGTGATCGCTGGATATCCAGAATTCTAACAACTTAACAATAAAGTCTTTGAGTATAAGCTGCAAACTCATTCCTTAAACAGTAATGTAACCATGGCCACCATTTTATGAACCCAATAATAAAATATGGTCACCAAAGCAACACTCAGAGAGTCATTGAGACCATGAACCATCCTGCATATTCACCGGATCTAGTTATGAGCAATTTCTGGCTTTTTCTAACTTCGAAATCAGAGTTGCGCGGCAAAAGGTTTGATAATGTTGATGATCTAACCACAGTTGTCAGAGAAACCATTCGTAAAATTCCACAGGAACATTTCAGGTCATGCTTTGATAAGTGGATACGTAGTAGGAAGAAGTATGTAACATTTAAAGAAGAATATTTTGAAAAGATGTAACATTTTACAGTTTCAGACAGACCTTGCAGATGCTATATATTCCTGTAAGAGTAAGTTGTCCCGCTCAACGTTACATGACGTTGTCCCGCTCAACGTTACATGACGTTGTCCCGCTCAGCGTTACATGACGTTGCCCCGCTCATAGTTACCCGACGTTACCACGGTGACTGTGGATTGTGTATCAAAGCAATTTGTGTCATTTCTTATTTTGGATTATGTGCATAGAATATCAAAGTATAACTTTTGAAAATTTCATTTAAATATTCGCATTGATGTATAAGTTATGAACACTTTCCGGATACTTTTCGAACACCCCTCGTATATCTATAGATATATGTATACCTCCCCACTCCTCCTTTCCCCACACACACACCATTTCTCATTATTTGTCTCAAACATTTTATATTTTGCCTCAACCTTACAAAGTTCACAGTTATTTCTCTTATCTGGACAGTTTTCCAGAAGTCTCTATTTAACACATGGAATAATGTAGAAGATGTACAAATGTGTGTCATATTCATGAACACTTTCCTGCGATTTTTTTATAAGAAAAAATGATAATGGTGATATTTGGGCATATATTTGGAGATATGAGGCAATGTGTTATATCAAATCCTTTCACTTTTGTTGTTGATGTTACGCACATGCACTGGATTCGCCCCTGGCTAAGTTGGATAACCCTTTCCCAAACAATAACGATATTTGACAGCTTTTTTGCAGGTGACTTAAGAAAATATTGTGGTAATAGAAAGAATTGCTCGTGACGAGCAATTGTTCCTTTTCCCACAATGGTTTCTGCCCTATCAAAAGATTATTTACAAATTTCATCACATTTTGAAATGTCGTCTGCAAACTGTTTCAATTTGGGACAGTCGAAAATGTGTTGTTTGGGAAAGGGATAATCCAAGCTGTTATTGAGAATATCTATGTCTAGAACATCCGCACTATTGTGAGGGATAGAAGTTTAAAACTAAACACAATACAAAACATTTAGACAAATCATGCATGGTACTGACTCTTTATCAAACCAACAGTCGTTTCTAATGTATTGACTAATGACAGTTTTTAAAAAAAGAGTGAATTCATATAATGAAATACTAAGGCCACGGCTTCACCTTCTGTTAACCCTTTCCCAAATAACAATTTTTTGACTTTCCCAAATTGAAAGAGTTTGCAGACGACATTTCAAAATGTGATGAAATTGGAAAATAATCTTCTGATAGGACAGAAAACATTGGGAGAAAAGGAGAAATTGCTCGTTACCAGCAATTCTCCTTTTCCAATAATGTTTTCTAAATTCGTCTGCAACAAAGTGGTCAAATGTCGTTATTGTTTGGGAAAGGGTTAATTTGTCAATGCATCATTCCCAACAGACAACTATAGAGTACTCTCAGACACAGCTATAAAAGGTACGTTTGTAAGTGCATGTTCTTTTCTTTTCCAAACACTTTCAATCATAGTGAGTCTCACAACTCCATTATTATAGCTATATTCAATATATGTCTACATTTAGTGCTGGGGACTGCCCAACCCGTTTTCGATTCTCGATGGCTATAATTTATATCATGGGATGTCTTTAGGCAAGACATATTTCCTAGCCTAACAGGCCATCAAGGGTGCTGTAATTCTCAATAATGAGCGCTGTGCATTAATAAGTAGAAGTTACAGCACATAGACGTCACATACATTATACCTCATAAAAGTTTCATAACAATTATGAGCCATTTACATTTTCGTCACAATGACTTTAGATGGGCATTGCAGCGAAAATATTTTGAAAAAAGTTAACATTTGGTTAAACATGCTCAGGATATCTATAAACTAATTAGACTTTGTATTAGTTCTGCTACTTCAACGTCTTCTCTTGGTGAAAACTATACGGTAAACGATTGATATGCTGATGACAATCCTATTAATGTATTCATAATGCTTAATACAATATTTGCAGTGCTCAGTAACTATGATACATATATTAGGCGCTTTCGGACCTTTGATTACGTAATCAACTCCCGCGTGTTCATACGTCAGTACACAAGCAATCTCATTACTCCCCAGCAATCTCCTATGCAGAGTTATCGTCCCACGGATAAATGTGGAAGCGTAGCGTGAACCAATTTACTCGGGTAGAGATAACTCGGATGATCCAAGCTGAAACTGCGTGACAGTGAAGAGTGAAATATCTACGTCTGGATCATTCGGACTAGGGTAGAGACATTCGGAACACCTCGGCCATTTCTTAAAATAACCTCGGAGGTAATGGGGAGCCATTTTTGAAAGTAGGTCAGGAACGGAGGGCCAATCGTATCAACTCGGCAATCCCCGTCACAAGCCGGGGATTACCGGAAAGAGCTGATTGACAAAATATGAAACAATGATGTGTTGATATGATCATCTTTAATGAAAAGGGTAAAAAAAACATTTAATTGTGATATATAACCAATTTGTGTGTATTTAAATACATATTTAGTGCCTGTGTGTATTTTGCGTTATCTGCCGGAAATAAGGCGAATTACCCCAGGATTTCTGGTGTATTCATGTACTGCCTACGAGGTATATCTACCGACTTGTTACGGGGATTGCCGAGTAGATACGATTGGGGTAGAGATTGGTCAGTAGTCTTCAACATCTTAATTCAATCGTATCTACTCGGCAATCCCCGTCACAAATCGGAAGATAAGGGAGGTAATACAATTTGAAATAAACCAATCGTATCTACTCGGCAATCCCCGGAACAAGTCGGAAGATATACCTCGTAAGCAGTACATGAATACACCAGAAATCCTGGGGTAATTCGCCTTATTTCCGGCGGATAACGCAAAATGCACACAGGCACTAAATATTTATTTGAATACACACAAATTGGTTATATATCACAATTGAATGGGTTTTTTACCCTTTTCATTAAAGATGATCATATCAACACATCTTTGTTTCATATTTTGTCAATCGGCTCTTTTCGGCAATCCCCGGCTTGTTACGGGGATTGCCGAGTAGATACGATTGGCCCTTCGTTGGTGACCTACTTTCAAAAATGGCTCCCCATTACCTCCGAGGTTATTTTAAGAAATGGCCGAGGTGTTCCGAATGGAAATAAACTAATCCCTCCAGTAAGGTCGTTTTGATTAATTCCCTTTGTATATCTGCCCCCTTACATATAAGCACTTTGTAGAATAATTCTAATTGAAAGTATGACTCAGTAAGGTATGTTGTAGCAGAGACATAGATGTTATCTATGCCTCTGGTTGTAGCGATGAAATGTTCGAAATTTTTGGTCATGTCATGTATGTCATCTGCCTCAGGGGATGGAGAATTAAATTTACTGTTAAATATATTCTGACAATATCTACTGATCACACTCATTTTGACGTCCTGGATACAAAACCAGTTTTCATTGCTGAATATGTATTAAAGTAGTCACATATCAACCTACCCATAAAGGCTTTGATGAACCATCAGTAGTTATGACTTATGTATATTCACATGACCCATAAAATAGGTTTTCCATCAAACTAGACACAACTTTTTGTGACAAACAATACCTTGGTACTTGAATTATTCTTCTCAAATTCAACATTGAACATCTAAGCAAAATGGAAGATGAGTTAACCCTTTCCTAAGCAATAACGGCAATTGACGACTTTGCTGCAGACGACTTTAGAAAACATTGTGGGAAAATTACGAGCAATATTTACTTTTTCCACAAGGTTTTCTACTCTTTCTGAACAATTTTGTTCAATTTCATCACATTTTGAATTGTCGTCTGCAAACCCTTTCAATTTGGGACAGTCGAAAATGTTTTGTTTGGGAAAGGTTTAAGCCTGCCAATCACTGATGGCAAAAAACATTACTACCGTCTGACCTATTTGGAGCGTTTTTCCACAACCAATCAGTGAAGATCTCTGGTTTACATCTTCATCAATATACGATCGGCATTTGGATGCTAACCTTAATGTTATCCGTGTTCTCTTGTCTCCTGTTAACCCTTTCCCAAACAACAAATTTTCGACTGTCCCAAATTGAAAGAGTTTGCAGACGACATTTCAAAAATTGTGATGAAATTGGAAAATAATCTTCTGATAGGGCAGAAAACATAGTGGGAAAAGGAAAAAATTGCTCGTTAAGAGCAATTTCTCTTTCTCCCACAATGTTTTCTATTGTCGTCTGCAACAAACTGGTCAAATGTCGTTATTGTTTGGGAAAGGGAATTTCAGGAACTATGCCCGACGAGTATCTTTCCTCACAAAAATTAAGCAGATATTTAAGGTTTCGGAAAGCAGACGACACAAAAACAAATTCTTAGAAAATCATCCAGCTTTCTAAAGGATTAGAAAAAAATGTAAGTGGTGTTCATTTTACTACAGGAGCCCAATATGGAATGTTTCACCGCTGAATGTAGATACGATGTCGTGTGGGCAGGTATTAGGTTTGCCACTCCCCTACATTTGCTCGTGTTGACAAGGAAATCTTTTATCAAATGAATTTCGAAACATATATATTCCGAGTTTTACGGTTTTATTTTATCGCCTGCTCTTTCGTTCAATTTGGACCTGTCAGAAAACGGATTTACATCACGCTGTATGCACATTCGGAACACCTCGGCCATTTCTTAAAATATCTACCGACTTGTTACGATTGCCGAGTAGATACGATTGGCTGTATGCAGTCGGCTGCAGACGAACCGATTATAGAATTGTATCTAAAAATAGATTGCACAGCATATAACTTGGGAATATATCCAGGTGAGACATACATTACTTTATCTCAATTTAAGGTAAATCTATTGTGGTTAAGCCGACACTTGAAAACATTGTCATCAAGGCATATTTTCCCTATCATATGTAAATATTTCCGTTTGTTACAAAAGCGTTACAAGACAGGTCACCTATTGTGCATGCAGTAGTTCGTGTGCATCCGTAGATCGTGTGTTATGTCGTCACCTGTAAAATATTCTACCTGGTGCAAGTGTTTAGTTTAAACCCTTTCCAAAACGGCAAATTGAAAGAGTTTGCAGACGATATTTTAGTATGTGATGAAACTGGAAAGTAATCTTCTGATAGAGTAAAAAACATTGTGGGGAAAGGAGAAATTGCTCGTGACGAGCAATTTCTCCTTTTCGCACAGTGTTTTCCAGAGTGATCCGCAACAAACTGGTCAAATGTCGTTATTGGTTGATATAGGGTTAAAGTCGTGTTTACCTCTATGGTCTAGTGTAAATAACTTGATATTGTTTGTGTGTGCCGTACGTATTTTAACAAAATTTGTGCAAATTGAAACGAAATGTCTTGGGAGTTATTTTGTCAGCCATTTTGTTTAAATACATAATATTCAGGTATGATATACATTTTATAAATCGTCGTGTTTCGAATTCAAATGAGTATTAAGCTGGTGGGAACATTTCACACGCCTGTTGTCGACATTAACCAGGAAGTCTTTTCATTAGTTTCGCCATTTAAATACAGGAGCCTTGTTTACAGAAAACCGAATCTTCGTCTGGATCTGATCTTTAACCCTTTACCAAACGCCAAATTTTTTACTGTCCCGAATTGTAAGAGTTTGCAGGAGTTTGCAGACGTCCTTCAAAATGTGATGGATTTAAAAAATAGTCTTCTGGTAGGGCATAAAACATCGTGGGAAAAGGAGAAATTGCTCGTTAAGAGCAATTCCTCTTTTTCCCACACTGTTTTCTATTGTTGTCTGCAACAAACTGGTCAATTGTCGTTATTGTTTCGTAATTTGTTAACTGAGACAGGTCAAAAACTGCTGAAAAGGAGATGTGCTCCTTAGTGGTGACAAAATCAATGCTGTGGACGATATTGCTGCAGTGGTAGGGCGTCGGGCTTTTGTACCGGGGATCCATGGTTCGATTCCCGTTAGACGCGATGAAAATTACCGGGACTAAACCACTGGTTTAGTATCCAGGTAGCAAGCATGAAAGCTTCGAATTTCCGTCGCGCATATGCTGACGTACTTATTCAGATACAGACTATCACATATTGTGAGCATCGCCCAGCTTAAACGGACAAGTAAACTTTTTTTACTGATATTTACTATATAACCATTATACGTTCAAGTGCAGGAACAGATTTCACCAGCGCTACTTCTGATGCTTTCATTAGTTAGTTATACCGTTTTTTCTTCTTTTTTTTTTTCTTTTTTAAGGAATGTCCCGGACTGGTCATGCTTTGAATCACACTGGACTAGAGTCATGGCATAAGCCCAAATCCATACACATGTTATCTAAATATGAATTAACCGACTTCATGCTTATGCAAACAGGTTATATCCAGTCGCCAATTTAATGTGATCTAACCTGTTTGCTACCCTGAGTATCTTTCCTCAACAAAATGAAGCAGATGTTTAAGGTATTGGAAAGCAGACGGCACGAAAATCTGTTTTTAGAAAGATTACTCAGCATTCTAAGGGTTAATATTATAATGCATGTATTTGATTACATGTGTATGTATAATTTGGATTAGGGATTGAATTAAGCCCTTATACGGTGCATTTGAATACATGTGTATGTATATTTAGTAGGGATGGGAACGAATAGTGAAATCACTATTCGAATATTCGACTAGAACTATTCGAATATATATTCGAATATTCGATTTTAGAATTCGTTTTGATGTCCGAATGTCCGAATACGAGTACACTTTTCAGTAGGTTGGATGTTGTTTTCTTGAATACAAAGTCCTGGTTACACATGTTACAGGTCGTCTTCGACTTGTCGGCAGAACGAGTAAAGTAATTCCAGACACGTGATGGAGACATTGTGATGTTTATCGAATAGATGTAGAAATTAGAATGAAGATAAGTTTGACAAATTATTCTGAAGAAAAATATACTTTCTAACACATTATTTGATTGGTCTGCGTGCATATGCAATCATGATTACGATTGGTTATTGAAAGAGTAGTTGTTTAATTTCACGACAAACAAGTTACGTGATTGGTTGACACTGACAATTGTCAATTAGCGTGATTGACTTGTTTTGGATAATAAGGAGCAAGTGCAGATCATTAAGGTGTTAGATTTAGCGGCTTAAAATCGACTATTTTCACACTTAGGAATTAATCGTTTTGCAAACTGTCAAAAGATGTGGTAATTTGTCACAGGTGTTTTACTGTGTGACATACGTTGTAAAAACATCGTAGCTGCACCTAGGAGCTAGGCACTTTCTTCGATATTTGGGATCGGTTTAGAGGAAGAAAATGAAAATAAAACTACATTATTTTTGAATAAAATTTATGGTAAACATACAGTAATATGGGTTCATTAAAATGGAATATTCGAATACTATTTTGCTATTCGAATATTCGACCCGCTATTCGAATATTCGAATATTCGTTCCCATCCCTAATATTTAGATTTGGGATTGAATAGAGTCCTTATACGGTGCATTTGAATACATGTGTATGTATATTTGGATTTGGGATTGAATAAAGCCCTTTTACGGTTCATTTGAATACATGTGTATGTATATTTAGATTTGGGATTGAATAGAGTCCTTATACGGTGCATTTGAATACATGTGTATGTATATTTAGATTAGGGATTGAATAAAGCCCTTATACGGTGCATTTGAATACATGTGTATGTATATTTAGATTTGGGATTGAATAAAGCCCTTATACGGTGCATTTGAATACATGTGTATGTATATTTGGATTTGGGATTGAATAAAGCCCTTTTACGGTTCATTTGAATACATGTGTATGTATATTTAGATTTGGGATTGAATAGAGTCCTTATACGGTGCATTTGAATACATGTGTATGTATATTTAGATTTGGGATTGAATAAAGCCCTTATACGGTGCATTTGAATACATGTGTATGTATATTTGGATTTGGGATTGAATAAAGCCCTTTTACGGTTCATTTGAATACATGTGTATGTATATTTAGATTTGGGATTGAATAGAGTCCTTATACGGTGCATTTGAATACATGTGTATGTATATTTAGATTTGTGATTGAATAGAGTCCTTATACGGTGCATTTGAATACATGTGTATGTATATTTAGATTTGGGATTGAATAAAGCCCTTATACGGTTCATTTGAATACATGTGTATGTATATTTGGATAAGGGATTGAATAGAGTCCTTATACGGTGCATTTGAATACATGTGTATGTATATTTAGATTTGGGATTGAATAAAGCCCTTATACGGTGCATTTGAATACATGTGTATGTATATTTGGATTTGGGATTGAATAAAGTCCTTATACGGTGACCTGTTAGCATATTGCACGATGTACAAATCCGACAAACTTTTTTAATTACTCATGGAAAAATAACCACAGACAAAAACGGATATCATTTCTCAGTTCCAAGTAATCACTATCCTAACAACGACAACTCATAAAACAGTGTAAACTAACGATTGACTAATTCTGATCATGAGCAAAGGCTCCTTATGTCACACTGTTCGTCGTTTAGTAGTCTCAATAATGATCCGTGAACGAAGCTTTTTTCAACAATCGTGCTTCGAAGGCGTCAGTCAATATACCAATAGCGTTCGAGACCAGAAATCTGGACTAGTCGTTTAGATACCATTGTGACGATAGGAGAAATTGATTGTCCCGAGTCATTTTTTTCTATCTCATGATTGTTTCTTTCATCGTTTTTGGTGCCTGTGAGATAATTATTATTAGCGAGTATAAATAAGGAAACGATTTTCGACAAGCATCTATACGTTATTGTCTGTAATTTTCTTCCAGTTGACAGATTGATAAGACTTAGTGATACCGGAAGAGATTACAGCCGTTACCATGGCAGACGACATCTCCGTGGAGGCACTGTGTGACAATGCAGGTTTCCTGAAGGAAGACATTGACTCTCTTGCAGATGCAACAAAAAGTGCCCTTGATTCTTTGGAAGACCGCCAGATGGAGTCAGAAGTCAGGATTAAGGATATACTAAACGAATTACGGGCCCAGATAGACAACAAAGAGAGGTCATTGCTTTCCCTGAACGAGTCTGAATTCCTGAAATGTCGAGGAGAGCTACAATCTCGTCTGACAGAGTTATCTGATCTTGGTAGACTGGTGGAGGCACTTCCGGCCTCATCTGGAGAAACTCAGAGTCATGGAAACGCCAAAGATTTGAAACAACGCTTCGAGTCGCTGGAATCTATGTACTTTGAGCTAAACGATCGCAAGATTTGCCCAGAATTCGTGGTTAAACCGGAGGAACAGCAATCATGGGAAAACCTTCGATATGGCAAGTTTGAGTACAAAACGAAATTCCCAGAACCGGTTGTTGCCGCGCAAAATGAAGCAGGTAGTCTCGACCCGCCGCCATACTCGGAGATTCTCGAGACTCTGGACTTTGACTTTGTGTGTCAGACCAAATACGAGACGGCCGTCCCCTTCCTGACTGCGATCATCTGGGTCAACCGGAAGCTTGTCATCGCCGATAAAGCCAACCATAAGATCAAGTTCTTCTGGGATGTGGGCGATTTCCTGCATGAGATTGCGTTTCTTGGCTCGGAGCCGTATGGTGTGTGCTACATACCCCAGGACAACAGCAGGGAGGAGCAGTACGCCGTCACCCTCCCGAAACAGAAGAAGATCTATTTCATCTATCAGAATGGCATAGATGTTCCGGTGGTAAAGCATGATATCGTTACTGCACTAGGCTATGGTGGTATCACTTGTCTGGGTAAGGCCGGCCTCGCTGTCACCGCAGTAGGCATCGATTTCCCGCGGGTCGACATCATCAACTACTATGGCGTAACTCTGCGTTCAATGGCGGCTGACTCCATGCGGAAACCCTTGTTCTCTTACCCTCGTTATATCGTAGCCGACGGAAGAGTGTGCATCGTGTCGGATTGGCGCCAGAACAAGCTCACCTTCCTAGATCACACGGAATGCTCGATTCTCGGATCATACGCCGGGACACCGGAACATCCGCTACATGATCCATACGGTGTGACGGTGGATGGTAAAGGGTACATATTCGTTGTGGACGGGAAGACCGGAAAAGTACACGTGGTCGATAGAAGCTTTCGTCTGGTCCGATTGATCGAGGACAGTGGCAGTCTGATTAGCACGAGGCTCCTGGCGTTCGACTCCCACACTGGACGGCTGGCGGTTACATACGCCGGCGGAAGCGTTAAAAGTTTGCCTGCGCCTTCGGCTGCACTAGACTACAACCATGCAAGCGGTCGTGAGGTTCCGGTTCCCAGTGCACCGGGAAAGTCCGACATGGCGCATTTGGTACCGGCGTCTGATACAAATCTAAGATGCCCGTCTCCAGGATTTTGACATTCTGAAAGAAGAAAAAGGAACCAAGGAAGGGAAAATGACCAATTAACGCATTTCTTGTTTAAAGAGAATGTTCAGTGATTCATTAAACTATAATGAAAAAAAAGCACACACACAGTAACGAAAGTTGTCATTGAACGGTTAATAGCCGCTTTTTTACTCACTCGACCAGACTATTGCTACCAATTTGAACATTATTCGTATTTTTTTTTCATTTTGTAAAGTTGTGTTCTTGTTTGTTATAGTTATGTATTGCGTCAAAATGTTGCGGGTTTATTTTCGATGGAAGAAGGCCCAAAGCTTCGTTGTTCATAAAAGCTGGGCATATCGGATGTTCTAGGGGTTAAACTTATCAACCCCTCTTTTGAAATCTTCCAGGATGGATATACGGTTATGAATTGACGTTTGACAAACAGACGATTTTAACATCACTTGTAGCACTTGAAAGCATTGTGGCAAATCGAAAGTTAGTTCTGTTCAAATTAAGCGTTATTTTCTTTGTCCGTGTTCATTAATTTGCTAATTGTTCAGAATTCAAATAACCCTGTCAATTGTAACAACTCGGGCATTTCCGTGAGCTGAGTTTTCATTGGATAAACCCGATGTGTTCAGATTGTAACCCAAACTCCTCACAGTGATCTTCCTTTATGGGGATGATCACTGCCCAATCTGAGCACATCGGGTTTATCAAATGAAAACACCTCTGAAATAATAGGGATGACGCCATATTGGTTCCCAGCGGAATGACGTCACTTCACTTTCGTGTTTAAAAATAGATCTTAAATGTGAAATCTAAAACGTCGTTAAATTTAATTGAGGAAACAACTTTACATGTCACAACCACAATTTAGCCATTTGGTATGAGTTACTGATAAAACGATTATTTAAAAGGATGTCCAACCTTTCCATACACATTGAACTACTTAACGTGCACGCTTAGAAAATGTGTTAATTGCCGGATGCCGATTTACCCGAAAAATTGTAAGCCTACACTTATATCCGAGGTGTAATTAACAGCTCACGGAAATACCCGAGTAGTTCCGATTAGATCACTGCCATCACAAATGTCACGTGACCACCTACTTAGAAACGAAAATGGCATAACAAGATGGCGGCAAACTAAAAAATTGTAATCCATTTGTGCTTTATTTATAAACAAAACCCTTTTTTTCAACTTAACTGGTCAGAAATCAATACAACAAGATATTGTTACTAAATTAACTAAGATATCCGGTAGTCTCTTTACAAAATAGCATCATTTGAATTTCATCCAAATCTGGATGAAAAAACTTGTGGTGGCAGTGGTCGATGCAGCGTAGCGAGGGGAGATCACTGTGAGGAGTTCGATGGTAACCCCGTGGGTGTTCAGACAAGCGTTTAGCCAACCTGATCCCTTCCTCGTGTTGTATTGTTATTACTTATTTGTATAGCATGTCCAATACCATTATACATGTAGTTCGAAGGGCCTTTTTCCTTCAGTTGGAAAGAGGCAAAGGCCTGTGGATTTTGAGAAATATCATTGATGCAATTGCCAAATTGGGAAAACCAAAAGTGATGTGTCTTTGAACTTTTAGGAAATCTGCATGATTCTAAAGAAATTTCCAATTTGGAAGGTGCCTTTTATGAACCTGTGTTATATAACAAGAAAAGCCACTGCATTATATTAAAAAAAAGGAACAGTTTTCAAACAAGTGTAAACAAAATACATCTATCTTATACGATGTCTGCCTTATCAGGACCTCTCTTGTTATGGTTCCCATTTCAATTGTTTGAGTCCTGCATGGCCCGTTCAGTGGTAAACGTGGTGGACTTAGACCTTGGAGTCCCGGGATCGAGCCCCGTCAATACCTCTGGTTACATGTGGTGTCCTTTGACAATACGCTTCGGAGCCCTAGCATACTACTGGTGAATCCAAGAAAGCCGTATATCATTACTGAATAATTGCTATTACAGTGTCAAACCGTATAGAAACACACAGACACATGGCTCCAGTTTATTACTGTGGTCAAGGAAGACTCTAAAATACCATTTTGTTTTATATTGCTACCCATATGTTAGCCTGTATATATGCTTGCCACTACTGTTTTAGAAACAAAGAAGGACGAGTTACTTCATGTGTAACAGAAGATAGTCGCTAGTTGCATTGATAGTTCTCTCCACACAATGATATTTTACAGCATATTTATGAATATTATATTGATGTAATAAATACATAATACTCTTTGTGGTTTTACCTGTTTATCTCGTTTCATTTATATACCATTAGTGAGTGAATTCTAGGAGGAAATATGTTTGGAAGACTCGTTATTCAATCCTAGATATACGAATAAGAAAGACACCTCTTTTTATATCAGGAAGACACGTGAAAAGATCATGACAGCGTTAGAAGATGTATAGTTTTTGTATAAGTGTTTGACATACAATGGGTAGTAGCAATTAAAGCACAATTGGTCCAGAAAGCTTCAATTTACCTCAGAATGTACAGTTTGTACGTTGTAAATATCAAAAGCGATTTCGTGCGTTTGGATTAAAAATATATTATTAAAAAATGTTGGTTCACCATACAAACTTTATAGAATTAAAAACGATATTGAGTTTTTTGCGTCTAATGACTATTGGTCAGCGGGTATCATAATTACAACAGTACAATTGTTGTTCAATCTTAAGAAATTAATGTTCAACTTCCAAATTTCCTCACACCTGTGAACAAGCACCTTCGCATGGAAATGTGTGGTCGCTGATGTTAGCATTAATCTGATGATTTTTTTTCGAAAAACATGATCCAAAGCTAACCATCAAATTCATGTAACCCATACCGACATATGTCCAACAGATGGCAAAATGGACAAGCGCAGTCGTACACATTTTTCTTTTAAAGAAATACACCATGCTTTAATTAGAGACATAAATATGTCTCTAAAAGTCTAAAGATGGCACTTTTATATCTTTATACGAGCATTGATTGTAGTCTTTACCCCCCTTCTTTCTATTTTTTCTTTATGTAGATTATGTCTAAGAGAAAATTAAGAAAAAAATGTTTTTGGAGGGGAAAATGTTTTCTTACATGTATGAGAAATCGTCCTTTTTCAAACAATGCTTTCAAAGATCGTGTGCAACAGCCGGACATGGAAAAGTCTGGGGTTGGTTTATCACGATGTGTCAGTAAAGTCTAATTAAAATCACTTACCAATGTCGTAGTCCATACCTACATATTAATTATATAGTTATGTCAAACGAAATTGGTCCATGTGGCTAAAACAGTTCTAACGCAAACGTTACTTTCGCCTCCCACACATAGACAGATAAGATATAAATGTGTAAACCTTCAGAGTTCTCTCCCTTTAATCAAAAGTCGCCATTTTCGCCGTACTTGGTTTCGTTCTTGGTTTTGCTGTCGCTCTGTCAAAACTTTATGTACAGACTATTTTTCAGGACAATGTCGAGTTGTAAATCGCGAGTCACCCAAAAGCTCGACCAGGTGTCGGCGTCTGAAGTATTGAAAAATGTCGACAACTTCATTTTCGACTGTGACGGTAAAGTTTTTACGAGTTATTGAGTCTATGTTGAAATTGAATTATTATGATTATGTCATTATTTAGGGGCGTACATCGACTGGCTGTATTCGCCTCCTTTGCTAATGTTTACGTTTTCACCATAAGGTACCGTGTCATTAAGAACTACCTAAAACTAAAAAATTATCACTGTGTTTGGTGTGTAGGTCTCTGACAGTTACCTTTCACATTATTTTTTCATCTTGTTACATTAACTTCTTAATGTTTTTTCTTGTGGTAAGTGAGAGTACTTAAAACAAAGTAATTGCCAATAACTATAATGTTGTGTTCTATGTACATTTTTACTGATTTGTTGTCATAGCTGGTTGATAAAAAATGTTTAAAATGTTATTTAGAACATGCGTCTACTTGGTAATTACAGGTGTATTGTGGCATGGTGCTGATATCATACCTGGGTGTGATAATGTTGTACAAAAACTGGTGGAAAAGGTGAGACAACCCATCCAAAGGCTAATTTATAGTCATCAATGCCAGGCACTGGTGGAGTTATAATTTCAAAAAGATTGAGACATAGAACATTATGACTAATGTTGATGTGAAAACACAGAAAATTAATGAGTTCTGAACTATATAGAAGATAAGGTAAAGTAACACTACTGGGCAAATAGATATTAAATGTACTTATTCAATGTATAAAGCTTTGAATATCAGGTTTTTGGGTGGTCCAAATTGAAAGCAAAAGAATTAAAACAATAAAAAAAAAGTACTAATAATAACACTATTTTTGATTTATGCTTCAAACCATTGTGGCGAAGAAAAAAATCTAATATAAGCAATATTTTCTTTTTCATAATTGTTCTTGATTTGTTTTGCTACAGGTGCATTGGTATATTATGTAGGAAAGAGGTTGATAACAGGATTATACCCATTCCCCAATATGGGAAATTGTGAATAGTGTAGCCTGCATAGTAGCAAGAAAAAACGCATTTTCATTATGTTATTGGGTAGAAACCATTATCAGAAAAGGATTAATTGCTCAAATTGCTCATTAGGAGCTTTTCATCCTTTTGTCACATTGATTTTTCTGGAATGCTTTGCAAGATTCAGTAATGTGAGGTATTTTGAAATAAAGGATAAAGCAAACACTTTCTTCTTCCTTAGGAAAATGAGACCAATGATTCATCATTGAATATCCAGCATCCCATTCAGTATAACTTACTTTTAAAATTATCTTAGTTTAGTTTTAAGTTATTTATTTTGTATAGATTGCAGATCAATTCTTACAACCTAGATCAATCACTTTGAATCTGCTTCCTGGATACATACTCGCACCAACTGTGTATTAATGAAGGGTAGCAAGGCAGATCCTGCTTCTCGCAGGATTTGAACCCATGACCCTTGTGTCCTGAGGCCCACGCTCTACACCTGGACCACTTTCCTATATTTACTTAGTTGTTTATGTCTTCAGGGTAAGCGAGTATACTATGCTACAAACAACAGCAGCAAAACAAGAGCACAAATAGTAGAGAAATGTAAGAAAATGGGGTTTCCAGCCACAGAAGTAAGTCTCTTTGTTAATTATTTCTATTTAACATCCAAAAAGATCTGCCTGAAATTAAGAAAATTCTCTCATAAATTATCCTTTTCTGTTCTTGGACAAATTTGCAGCAGCGGATATTCTCAGAGGCAAATATAACAAACAGTGATTAGTGAACTGCATGGTAAATTTTCAAAATGATAACTTCAAATAAGAAGTTATTTTATTCACAAAAGTTTATGAAGATACTTTTACTTTGTTAAAGGGTCTATTTCAAATCATTTATACATCATTCAAGGGATCACAGGGAAACCTGGAATTCACTATCACTATAAAGTGAAAATGTAATCACAAAGATCATTTTTTAATTTTCACACATTTCAAAGTTGTATACCTTTTGATGTTCAAGAAGACTCTGTGACAAAATAGGAAACTGCCCAAAACAAGGAATTTCGTAGTTTTGCCACAATGTTATATTACCAATACCATGAAGATATATTTATTTCAAATGATTAATGATGAGATGTTTTTTTTCAATTACAATTAGTTTTAGACCACTCAAAAATCCATCAAAGGCACCCACAGCAAATATTAAATAGAGGCCATGCACAACCTTTGTTGTAACACTGCCATGTACATGTTGTTTTTTCCCTTTACAGGATAATATAATTGGAACAGCATATTGTTCTGCACTTTACCTGAAAAATATCGGATTTACAGGCAAAGTGTACCTAGTTGGAAATCCAAGCATTGGTAAAGAACTCGACGCAATGGGAATAAAGCACACTGGACTTGGGGTAAGAGCATTTTATACTTAGCTCTTTATGTTTAAATGGGTCTTCTTTTGCCCAGTGAATGAAGAGATTGACTTGTAAATTGGGGGTTCCTGGTTCAATCCCCACCAATGCCGCAGTCATCCAAGGGTAGTGTAACAAATATTTAATTTTGGACTTGAGCAATTTACCCTTATGACACAGTGGTTTCAATTGTCTTCTGCAGCCGATATCTCAAAGGGAGGTAGGTTTCTTGGTGTAAGACTTTACCAATGCAAAAAGTGTAATATCCACGAGAAACAAGTGTACATTGGCTTATTTTCAATAGCCTCTTTGGTTAGAAAGTCTCCTACAAACATTAGGGGTATGGATTTGTTGATCGGACAATCATTCAATGGAATGGAATGTAGATGGTAAACCAAGTCCTAATGTTTTCTGTTTCCAGCCAGATCCTATGACCTATTCTGAAGGGTTTGAAGATATCGTGAAGGTGCATGAGTCATGGGTGCAAGATCCAGAGGTAATTGTTGAATTATTCTTTTCTTAAGGTAGAATACCGATAGTTCCCCATTTTGAAACTCATTCCTTTGTCAAATTACCTTGCAAGTTGGGCATTCTCAATATACATTGATCTGGGCCAGAACTATTCGCATCAAACCGAATAGCTCTGGTTCCGATCTATGTTTGACGAGAATAACCAAAGTAATCCAATGAAAGAATGAGTTTCAAAATGGCGGATTATGGCATAGGCGTAGGAGCCGGGGGACCAGGGGGGGCCCGGCCCCCCAATATCCAGACCGGGGGGGCCAGACTATACTTTGGCCCCCCCAATATTCACAATGGCAAATGAAGATATTTGAAAAGAAAAAGAAAAGAAACGAAATTTAACAGCAGAATAAAAATAAATGTGTATTTTTGTGCTTTATCTAATTCCAATTCGCCTTTTGTAACGAACAATAACCAAAATCTTTTTGACATCATCATCGCAAATGACAATCTGAACACATCGGGTTTATCCAATGAAAACTCATCTCACAAAAATACCCGGGAAGTTTTGATAGACAAAAACAACGGTGTTATATAATTTGTTCTAAGGAGTCAGACTCAATAGTGTCTTCAATTGTTAGCTAAAGCTTAAAAAATAAGTTATTCTCTTTCATTTGGTAGATGAATCCATGGCTGTGACAGTCTGGTCGCTGCTACTTTTTGTTTAAATCAATACATTTGATTTCCGCGTGAGATCGAGACCTGGCATATCCCTTTTTTTTTTTTTTTTTTATTATTAAAGATACACATTTTCATACGCTTTCTTTTAATTCTCATAATGTTATTGAATTTGTAAATGCATGAAGAGTCATTAAAACGTTTAGGAACACTTATTCTTAGACCGGTCTTCATCTGAAGTTGGCCCCCCCAATGTTGAAAACGCTCCTACGCCTATGTATGGGTATTCTACCTTAAATAGTTTCAGTAATAAAGAGGTTTGCAAGTATTCAAAACCATTCACCAAATATCCTCATTGATTTAACCTTACCTATATGGTGATTTTGTAACCTATCTTTCATTACAAATTCTTATCTATTTTTCATTAACAGAGTACATTTTAGCCTATAAATAGTTAAATATACCTTTATCAACATCATTGTAATGTACTCTAAATTACCTTTGTTGCTGAAATCTTTTAAAACCTCCATTCATTCATTCATTCATTCATTCATTCATTCATTCATTCACCTATTATTCATTCATTTATCCATCATTCATTTATTCTTTCATTTTTTCTTTCTTTCTCACCCAAAATAGATAAAGAGGTAAACAGTTAATGGATGCTTGTACATGAATTGTATAAATCATTTTTTAAAGAATTGTTTATTCTTAAAAAGGAGCAGAAAAAAATGCAACAATTTATCTAGACGGCATTCAAATTAATTGTTCAGTGCAAGACTAAGTAAGTGAAGGATGTAACGTAATCTGATAACTAACAACCAATCTATTTATAGATTGTGCATGAAACTGACCACTGACCGTAGCAAGGCTTATCAGTCATTGATTAAACTCCAAAGCAACAACATGCTACCTCTTTGAGTTATCTATTATTGCGCCTCTCACATTAGTGATTGATGCTGACCACCTTTAACATTAGTTCATACACACACAAAACAGAGAACAAAACAAAGGACATACTTGACTCTTGCCTGGAATCCTCAAAACATAAACCAGTATATATGTTTTGATATGTAATTGTCAAGAGTAGAAATATGTATTACTATTATAGGAAATTATGTATTTCGCTAATCTGATCCAAAGCCATCTATTTAAATTCCGGCATTATTCCATGTTGATTGTTAAGTACCGCTTATGGTACAATTCTACATGAAGGTTTGTCCTGTATTTGTTGCACAACCTCTTTTTTTCTGCAATAGTCATGCTTTACTGGATGCCTGTTTACTCCCCTCTGATGAAGCTGCAAAGCTAAACTGATCGGGTTATAATCAAAATCATTATTGAAATAATATAAAGTATAATAATGCAATATACATGTGTTGTGTTGCTTTCATCTGCATAACTTTGTATTACCTTGTTCCCCAACTACAGGTTGATTGTGTTCTCGTTGGTTTCGATCCCCATCTGAGTCTTAAGAAGATGACAAAAGGGGCCACCTATGCTAGAAACCCCAAAAATATGTTTCTGGCTACAAATGAAGACCCTTTTCTGCCACTGAAGGGAGATTTAGTTATACCAGGTAAGTCTGTTTGTTTGGTTTGGCTATTACATTGTATCAACAGAATTTCAGTGGTGCAGTTGTAGAGCGTCGGCTTTTTGTACCAAGGATCCCTGTTAGGCGAGGTGAAAATTGCCAGGACTAGCCCACAAATCAGCGCATTAGTACTGGTTTAGTATCCAGGAAGCAGTCATCGAGACAGAATTCAATAAGGTTCAAGCTTCCGTCACAATCAATGTAAAATGAAAAAGTTTAAACTTACAGAATTTCAGGTGTGTTGCAATGCGTATAAGTTATGGAGGACCACCCTAAGCTTAAATGCCCAAAAGGCGTTGGTCAAGGTGGTTAGAACTGTCATCATTCATTAAGTAACCACAGGCAATCTGGATCTGTATATCAAAAAGCAAATTGAGCTCCTTTAATATTCTCTCATACAATTTCACTTTTTTACGAATATGCTGCAAGATAATTTTGGGAAGAGCAATTACTGTTCAAATAGGCAATCTGGATCTGTATATCAAAAAGCAAATTGAGCTCCTTTAATATTCTCTCATACAATTTCACTTTTTTACGAATATGCTGCAAGATAATTTTGGGAAGAGCAATTACTGTTCAATTTTCCAACATTGACTTCCATACTACCATGGAAAAAAATTACAAATCCATCAAAACTTCAATTTTTGCTTGTTTAAATTCATGTTCCACATGTTTTCAGTTATATACATGCTTTTCTTTGGAACTCCCTTTATAATTGATTGTTTAGTCACAAACCAGTTTAAGGATATTTGTCTTGTCTATGGTTACTTGATGATGGTTAAGGTCTGAAATGATAATTTATTATCATGATGAAGGTATTGAAAATAATGATCTGTTACATGGACCCATTTCTCCACATGAGATCTAGGACTAGCTTAATCCAAAGCAGCTGCAAATTACTGTAAAAAGGCCTGAAAAAATTGCTAGTTCATTGCTTTTGATGTAAGATGGTTTGGCCCACATTGAGCAACTTCTCCAATTATCACAATGGTTTCTTTCTGGGTGTAAACTAGTATACATGTATATTGAGTAAAGCATAAAACATTCCTTTCATATACATATTTATAATACCTGTAACAAGCATTTTTTACTTTTTTCACAATGGTTTCTTAAAAGGTAATACCAGTTATTTTCAATACTGTTTAATTGTCATCTGCTGTTGCTTCGAATTTATAAAGTTACATAGCTGAGAGAGAGGGAGACAGCATCCAATGATTAAACCCATAATGTTATTTCATAAAGCACTGCAGCTAATGTACATTTTCTATTAATGTCTTAACAAATCGCCTAACAATAACGACATTTGACCAGTTTGTTGTACACAAATTTGAAAAACATTGTGGGAAAAGGAGAAATTGCTTGTGAAGAGCAATTTCTCATTTTCCCACAATGTTTTCTGCCCTATCTTTTTTTTTATTTTCTCACATTTTGAAATGCGTCTGCAAACCCTTTCATTTGGGACAGTCGAAAATTTGGTGTTTGGTGAAGGGTTTATTGACGTGAAGTTACTCATTCTATATCCCCTTTATTAACAATCATTTCAGGAACAGGTAGTATCGTCCATGCTGTTAAAATACCTTCCAGACGAGAGCCTCTCATCATAGGTAAACCAGCCTCTACCATGTTTGATCTTCTTCATGAAGTCCACAACATACAGGCTGAGAGGACCATGATGGTGGGCGACAGGTAAATAATTAACTTAATACTTAATTTGTTGCACCCAGGTAAAAAGCTAATTATCTTTTGTGGTACCAATGTAAAAATATAAACTCTACTATTTTTGGCACCATGGTAAAAACATAACTCTACCATTTGTGGCACCAAGATAAAAATTTACTCTATCTGTTATTATGTTGGTGGCACTCCGGTAAAACTGACTTGTTTCATTTGTGGTATCGAGTTAGAAAGCTAAATCAATCCTTTATGGTACCCTGGTATAAAGACAGTTCTATCCTTCATGTCACCCAAGTTAATACCTGGCTTTATCCTATTATGAGGCTCAATCAGTTTGAGTCGGGCATTGCAGAAAACTTGGACACAATGTAAAAATCTGTATACATGTGATAAATTGAGACTGTACATTAGAAGGCATGTTCATTTGAGACCAAATAGATAACTCTTTGATAAAAGGAAATACGGCAACTTATAAGTAAAGTAATTGAAAATGGTTGTTAGTTTAATGATATTGATTGTTTACATCAAATTTTTATCATTCATATCTCTCGAATCTCTGAGTAAGTCCCTTTAACATCTAAACAATAGCCAAATCTAAAACTACCTTCACTGCCACAACAGTACTTTAGTACATGTATATCAGAATGTGCATGTTATGTGAGCAGAAATGCTTGAATTATAATGAGTTATTTTAGATAAAAAACATTTTGCAAGTAAGACAACATTAAAAAACATATCAACAGTAATTATAATTTAAGCGAGTCTTTTGCATTATTTCAAAGAAAATTACTTTTTGATACAATGGCACCTAAAACAGTTACCACTCTACATTGTTTATGGGTGCTTTCCCAACTTGTGCATTGTACAAGTGATTCGTTAATGCAATACCTTTGTTTATCCCTTTACCAAACAATAACGACATTTGACCAGTTTGTTGCAGATGACTCTGGAAAACATTGTGGTTAAAGGAGAAATTGTTTGCAACAAGCAATTTCTCCTTTTCCCACAATGTTTTCTGCCCTACCAGAAGATTGTGCTTCAATATCACCACTGTTTGAAATTTAGTTTGAAAACTCTTTCAATTTGGGACTGTGAAAAATTTGGCGTTTGGTAAAGGGTTAAAAAGATTTTATTTCTATTTTCAGTTTGGCTACAGATATAGCAATGGCTGGGAATTGTCAATTAAGATCTCTTTTAGTACTTACAGGTAATGAGTTAATATAGAATATCATTTTGCTCCTTTGTAGTACATAGTAGTAAGAATTGAAATCATGGTGACCAAAGGAATGATTGGTTAAGACATAGCATTTCCTTTAGATCTGCATAATTATTAGTGGGCGACATTGGTGCAGGGGTAGAGCGTCGGGCTCTTGTACCGTGGGTCCCGGGTTCGAATCCCTGTTAGGCAGGGTGAAAATTTCCGGGACTTACCAACAAACTGCGCGATAACTGGTTTAGTGTCCAGGAAGCAGTCGTCGAGAGTGGCTTCGAACAAGCTTTAAGCTTCCTTCACAATCGATGTAAAATAATTAATAATAGTTAAAATTGAAATACATGCAAATGAAAAGTAATGTGATTTTTCTTATATTTTTATCGTTGATCAAGGGGCCTCCATTGTTTATTAGTCAGAGTACATAACTTTAAACTACATGGCCCCTCTCCATGACGGTTCAAATACCATTGACGGCATTAGGATTTTCATGAGAGGCTGTCTCCCAACTGACATACAGGGTGTCAAACATTTTATTGGGTTTGACCAGCCCTTATAGGCAGTAGATAATGGGGTCTTCATGCATCATTTAGAGTTGGGCATCGCAACATAACTGAGATAATGTTGACACAATGTAAAACCCCATACAAATAATAGAAACAAAATAAAGAAATAAAATTAAATCCTTTCAGCTTGGACTATTCACTAGTTGCTTTACAATGTAATATGTCTGCCTGAAAAACATTCTAAATCAAATTCAGGAGGAGAAAACTGTTGACTCTATTCTGTTTCCAGGTGTAGATAATCTAGCAGCAGTGGAGAAGTGTCAAGCCAGCTCAGACCCCGAGCTTCATAAACGGATACCAGAATTCTATACAGAGGGTCTTGTAGATCTACTGGGCTTTATGGACAAAGTTTGACTGTGATAGATATTTAAGATTGTATTTAGATATTTTTCTTTATATATATGCCCCAAGCATGCACCATTTTACTCTTTTTAAAAAGTTGTTATACCAATAGTTTTCTTTTCATTAACTATCAATTTATAGTAGATAAAAGATTTGTTTTGATTTGATAGGATTTTATATAACATCAACAGATTTTTTAGTTTTATTAGGATACTTGCTTTATTTGAAATTGGAAAAAAAAGTTCACAGATGTATCTCTCAGTGCAAAATTAGCAGATAAGTAGATAATTTTTACTTTAGTACTATGTTTCACTTAAGAAATAATTATGACAAAAGAAGAAAATAAAATATTTAAACATAATTTCACAAAGAACTATTAAAGGTTTACTTAACAGTTAGAATTATATATTTTTTTTTCTTTCAATTTGAACCATAAAAAGTACACACATTAGGTAGTCTCATGAGAGGTAGTCTCTGGACTGACTAAGGAATGCTGATGGTTCTACTTGGCTTGTCCAGCCAATAATGAGTAGTTGAGTATTGGGCGCCTCCATCATCATCAAGAGTCAGGCATCGCATTATTGGAATTTATGTTGATGCGATGTAAAACCTATATAAATCAATCTTTTATGTTTTTCAACACTCACAGAAGTCTGTGAGACGATAAAGTGTATTCACTCCAACATCTTACGAATGCTGAACTATCCATAGCCACCATCTTTCAACTCTATTGATGGCCTTGGTGAATTAATCAGCCAACTAACAATCTAGCATAGACTATTTACACCAATTTAAGCAGATATTTAAGGGTTTAAAAAGCAAACGATAAAAAAGTATATTTTTAGATAATTACCCAGTATTCTAAGGGTAAAAGTTTATTTGACACTGAAAGTTCTGTTAGCATAGATACTCGCTTACTTTATCTTATTCTTATCTTAGGGATTTTCTTTTTGCCTACAATCAGGGCCCTTGATTTTTTTATCAGAGTAATATAAGTGCCAGCATATCATTTAATGTAATCAATGTATATACTGTTTGGTTTGTAAGGGGGGAGTCCGATATTCTGCGACTTTAAAAGCCCCAGAGGAAGACTTTACAAAGAGTGTGATGTTTTCTCTTTGAATGCTGGGTAATTTTCTAAAAAACCTTAAATATCTGCATAATTTTGATGAGGAAGATTACTCAGAGTAGCAAACAGGTGAGATCACAGGCCAGCCACCAATTTACTTGGCAGCTGGCCTGGATCCAATCTGTTTCCATCATAAGCATGAAGTAAATGATTTTAATCATTCATAGAGTGATATATTTGCCTACAATCAGGGCAATTTATTTTTTAAATCAGCGTAATATAAGTACCAGCATATCATTTAACGTACTCAATATATAATTTTGAGTTTGTAATGAGGGAGTCCCATATTCTGCAACTGTAAAAAGCCCCAGAGGATGACTTAATAAAAAAAGCGTGTGTTATTAACCCTTAGAATGCTGGGTAATTTTCTAAAAATGGATTCTTGTGTGGTCTGCTTTCCAAAACCGCAAATATCTGCTTAATTTTTAAGAGGACAGTTACTCAGCATAGCAAACAGATTAAATCACAGGCCAGCCCTAAATTTACTTCGTGGCTGACGAAGATCTAACCTGTTTGCATAAGCATGAAGTTGGGTTCCAGCACTTTAAGGGTTAACTGTACAATGTACTTTGGAAAATAAAATTTCCATAATGTATTTATTGTTTTCTGTCTTATTCTAAACCCAATATGAAAAATGAACCTTCTCATGTTTGGATGGGGTAGTTAAGAAAGGTTTATCATTCATGGTAACTAATTTCCACCAGAATCAGGGCAAGGATTGGCTTCTGCAATATTTGTATCCTGTGTGTTCGGAGAAGTTATTCTTCAAAAGTTTTCAGAAACACATCCTTTATTCTATGCTGTATCTCTTACGGTGCTTGTGTATCCTAAACTTTGCTTTAACAGTTTAACATGCATCATCAGTTTAACTAAATCTGAGTTATCATTGAGCTGGTTGTGCAAATTATCTACACAATTATTCAACGCTTTATATGCCTTTTTTTGTCTAACCTTGCTTCAAATCGACACTGTAGAAATTTGGTCTTAATTTTTGAGATAAGACATAAGCTTGCCCAATATTACATCCAATAATAAATTAAGTAAATTTCACAACCAAATTTGATCATTTTAGAAAGACCGTTGGAAAGATTTACATGCTATACTGGTTTTGTTTCCTTGATTGGTATCAAACAATTTCTACTATTTTTTCATTACTATATTACCAAAGTGGCCATTCACTTTTTCATGCTTCCTGGGAAATCAACCTGTCTACATTAAGAGGAAATTAAAGCTTTCAAAAGGTCACCCCACAACATAATGAAGAGGGAAACATAACAAGACTGGTTATAACAGGATAAAAATAACCTTTTACTTAACTGGTATGATAGAAAAATAAAAACTGACACACTGATATGGTAAATTCTTTGTATTTATTCAAAACAAATGGTTATGTGTAAATCAGTATTTCAATGAAGTGATGAAGTGAGAATGTACCACTCTTAATAGAAAAATTATCTCGAGTCTATAAATTCGAATGCAGCAAAATTACAACATTGTAAGAATATCTCTATAACATTCAACAAATAAAACATTCAACAATTTTTGTCAAAAAGAATCAACTTTTCATGTTTTGATTTTTTTTTCATTTTAACATTTACAATGAACCTTGTCTGCATTTGCTTAGAATTTCATAAAACCCCAGAGGGAATGAGTAAAGGCTTTCAGCAAACAATTCTATGCATCTTCTCTACTTACAGGATAACCATTTATGCTTTGAAAAACTATGCCATCGATATAATGAATAATGATGAAAGAAACATTCTTTCATCGCAATGGTGCAAACCGGATAACAAAAAGAAACAGTATTTTTTCTTGATATTTTTCTTTCTCGCTTTCAATTTGGACCCATCACAATTTCCCAAATTTGGGTGCAGTTCAACATCACTATTCATAGTATTACAAAGACAACCTTTCACTCAAGAATGGTCCCTTAACACAAGCATGATTGGTTTTTGAGAATCAAGTATTAACATTATAGGTATCAGATCATCCAGCAGTTAAAATGAACACATGTTCTGTTTGTAGTCAACTTCAGCTGGTCTCCATCGACTCTGCAAAACAAATACATAAATGTCATACATATATCTAAGAATTCTTCTCATGATTAACAGACAATTGTTGAAAAATATAAATAAGTTTATGATAATATTAAATTCCTATTATTGCAAAATTTAACATTGTATATTAAAATGTTTGGAGAACTGTATACAGTTTAAGTCGATAAAGAATCCTAAATCTTGCTATTATATTGTATATTTTGATAATTCATCAACTTGCAGTTTGTACTGTTTTATGAGCAGAAAGGTGTGAACACAATACAGCAAAAGACAATTTAGTTAACTTGGGAGAAATCTGCTCTCATGTAACTCTTATCAAACTGTAAGGAAGTATTTTTATTTTGCATATAGAATCTTCATTTCATGACCCCTTCTATTATTTGAATTGTGATTTCAAACATAATTTCAAGAAAGAAGTAATAAATCTATTGAAAACCCTTTCTAACAGCTCCCCGATTTAAATTGTCTTTTTGATATTCTATATATTTAATCTTAAGTCACTAACCTGCTGGTACCAGTTCGTTGAACATAAACTCTTGTTGGTATTCTTTAAGGAATTGCGAGGATCTCGACTCGTCAAGGAACAATGAATAAACTCTTTTGATGTCATCTACATCCACTTCTGTAGCCTGCAGGTAAAACAGAAAAGATAAATGAGATTACTTCTTTAAACTACAGATAGATAAATCCATTTTGCATCAAACAGCAAACATTACATTGTTTTTAAGATAAGAATATTTATATATAGAGAGAGAGCTTTAACTCAATGATAGAGAGAGAGCTTTATCTCAATGAGTGATAAACCGTTCAATACTTAAGAGCTACATACTGAGGTTGAAAATTTAAGGCAAGCTCGAGGGTTCAATGCAAGACTATAGTAAGTGCTTCACAAACATGAAGCACTTACTATAGCATTGCACTAAACCCTTGAGCAGCTGTTCGTATACATGTACGGAAGAAAATCATCGAAACAAAGCTTCCATTTGGAAGAGGATAATTTCACCCATGTTTTCCTTCTAGTACAAACTTACAATTATGTACTAAAATTACAAGAAACCTTTTTCATCATTTACCCAGGAAATAATTCAAATCATGAGAATACACTTGCAGTTAAGACAAGTCCATTAATTTGCCTCAAGCATGCCTCCTTCATATCTAATTGGCAGGATTTCATACAGTATTCTTTGTTACTGCATTAAAATATTTAATCAAACAGAGAAACAATCTGGGATCAATTGCAACCTCTCGATGTCAAAATGTTTGCTTAAGCTGTCAGTAAAATAACTTGATAAACACCAGTTATCAAAAATGGCAAAAAGAATCATGGTTCTAAAAGTTTGTAAAAATTTATAAAGGACCAATCTGTTAATCACATCATCGCTTTGAGTGAACTTTTAAATTCCATAAATAGATGTATGACATAAACTGACACATAAAGAGTTCTATGCTAGAGCATAGTTAGTCCTATACATTTGTGAAGGACTCCTAATAGACATGTATTGACCAAAGAATACACAAAACAAATCAACACTTGCCTTTCTCTTTCTTGCTACGAGGTTTGCTGTTGTAATTAGTTGGATGGAGTATCTCAGAGAGGTCTCCATGCCTATTCTTGTCAACACAGTCATGGCATCATCACTCATTTCCACATCTTCTTCCTCGCATCTACACAGAATACATAAATTTTGTTTATTTATATGGGATTTAACCCTTACCATGCTGGGTAATTTTTTAAAAAGAGATATTTGGTGTCGCCTACTTTCCTAAACCTTAAATATCTGATAAATTTTGTTGTGGAAAGATAAATTTTGTTGTGGAAAGATACTCAGAGTAGAGATCAGGTTAGATCACAGACCAGCCGCCAATCTACTTGGCGCTGGCCCGGACCTGCATTGTATGCATTAGCATGAAGTCAGTTCCAGCACTATAAGGGTAAACGCAATCTCAACAGTAGTTCAGTTCTATGACTTTCCTGGATTTCACTAGTACTAGGCAGGGCTCTACAGTGTCTTGTACAAGGAAACTCTCATGAAAATCCAAGTGCCACCTGGTGAGGATTGAATGTGGGACTCCCATGTTGCAAGTCCACACCTTAACCTCTTGGCCACCCAGGACCCTCAATACAGTTCAACATTCACAAAATGATACAAATGAAAAGGGAACATTGTAACAAAAAAAAAGAAACTTGAAATAAAAAAACATAAATATATATATAATTTTTGTATATTTCTTCTCTCTATAGTTAAAATACAATTATTGTGAGCTTACTGACATTTGCTGTAAAAAAAAAGACAAAGGAAGAGTATATCTTTTTGACCATCAATGTTCTTTTTTAATGTCAATTCCCAAACTTATATGACATTTAAAAAGAATAAACAAAAAAGAGAAAAAAGGTATTCAGAGTACAAAACTTACCTAATTTTTAAAATTTGTTTAATTTCCTTTTCATCATATGGAGTTGTAGAAATGATCAGCATTCTGTCCAGTAAATCTATAGGGATTCCATGGGGACTCTGGTAATTTGTGCCTCGAATTCTGCAAACAAAAGAAAAATATAGTTGAACATGATATGTATTCTATATATTTGGTAAATAAACACAATGATATGATAGTACAATAACTTAAATACTGTCAATTAAAAGTTGAATCAATTTTGTTGTTTATCAAGTGTAAGTATTAACTTGCATAGAATTTCACTTCTTTACACTTAATTGGTAAAGACTTCAGAATTTGAAGTCAATGTAAGATCGACAAATTTTTTAAGTGTTACAATCTATGACCATAATCAAATAACATACAAATTCTATCAGGAAATCAATATAATAACAAATCTTTTTCTTTATGAAACCCTTTAAAAGGACTTATTCAGAGATTTGTGTAAAATAAATGTTTAATATTGTTGCTGTCAATTATTTCCTGGATTTCACCAGGCAGAGCTTTGAATTGCCTTGCTCAAGGACACTCTCCTGAAAACTCCCAGTGCCCCTTGTGAGGATTGATCCTGGGACCCCCCCCCCCATCACAAGTCCAACACCTTTACCACAGGACATGGCAATGCTTAAATCTGAATAATACAGACCTTGTTATACCCCTGTTGGTGGCCATAATGAGGATAGGTGCCATATCACTTTCCAGTGCTCGGTTTAAAAAGGAGAAACTTTCTATATCCAACATGTGAACTTCATCTACAAACAGTACCTATAAACAAACAAACAGCATTCTAGAATAAATCTCAACACTAAAAGATTTTTTTTTTTTTTTAATATGGGTTTTAAATCACATCAACATTATTTCAGTTATGTAGCGATGCCCGACTTTTAATGATGGAGGAAGACCCCATACTTAACTGCCCACAAGGGCTGGTCAAGGCGGGTAGAACCATCGGCATTCTGTAAGTCAGTCTGGAGACTGCCTCTCATGAAAATCCATATCCCTCTCAGGATTTGAACCAACGCGGAGAGGGGCCATGTGATTTCAAGTTCTGTACTCTAACCACTAGGCCACGGAGGCCCCACTAAAAGATTAACAAACCAACAAGGTTCAAGAGAAAAGGTGGTCATTTTTTGTGACAAAGGTCGTATGATAATGGTTAGTTACATTTAGTTCATAAAACACAATAACAGGCCTGCTATTGTTAAGAATTCCAAAAGCCTGAAATTCATTACTCGAAGCCTAAATTTAAAAATCCTTAATTTAAACAAAGAAGGAAAATTTAAAATCTTAAAGCCTGAAATTAGGAACAGGCCTGAAAATCAGCAGATCTGCAGAATATTTAATCGGTCAAGAAGTAAGTCATTGTCTAATTAAATGTCATCAAGATAACCAACAGCTCAACAGGGTATCGTTTTACTAAAGAGTTTACGCTTAAAGAGTTGCGTAAGTCTGAAACAACATTCCCTCTTATTTCAATATTGGGTGAAGCAATATTGCAAAGTAACACATCATTGGAATCATCTCTCCGAGACGCTTCCAATGATGTGTCACATTGCAATATTGTCCTTTCATTAAATAAACTACCCATGATTTTCAATTAGGACTTACGCAAATATTTTCCTTAAGTTGTTTAGTAAAACTGTACTCAGGTCTGTAATATGGTTATTCATGAAACAGATGATATCCAAGTGCCTTACCCCTGGGACAATTTCAGCCTTTCCCTCTTCTCTCCACTCAGCAACTTTAGAATTGATTTGTTCTCTCACTTCTGACTTAATTTCACCAGTATCACCTGAAAGCAGAGAATATCAGCATGAGTGCACACATTGATACCAATAAATACAGTCTGCATCAAACTATTTCCAAGCTTCTGAATCAAACTTTGAAGTTCTTATTATAAAGGTAAGAAAATAGCTTGAAGAAAATATGGTGGCATATTAAAACAATTAGCATGAACTGTAAGCAAAAGAAATCCACTCACCATTAACAATGCATTTGATTTGCATTGTTTTAAGATCTTTTACCCTTTCCAAAACAATAACGACATTTGAACACTTTGTTGCAGACGCCTTAAGAAAACATTGTGGGAAAAGGAGAAATTGCTCGTAACAAGCAATTTTTCCTTTTCCCACAAGGTTTTCTACAATATCAGAAGATTATTTTTCAATTTTGTCACATTTTGAAATGTCGTCTTGACTTTGACAGTCGAAAATTTGTTAAATGAGCATCTTACCTTATCTAAGTTACTTGTTCACAGATTCAACCCATACTTGTAGCATATTTCAAAATTTTACAAGATATGAATCTTGTTTACTCATTTTGCATGAAAACTGTGCTTGTTTGTTCAGTCAATTACTTTGTCACATGCTTTCTACTTTGTATCTGTTGATTCCTTTTTAAAATCGAAGCAAATTCACTAAAATAACATTTCAATTTTGACTGAATTAGTTGATCATGTCAATAACTATAAGACAGGATACCTGAGAAGAGTGCAAGGAATCCCTGTGTTCTACTGTTGATCACATCAATTTCGTGTAGTGTGACAGTGTGGACAACCTCCTTTCTCTTCTGTAATTCACCTTCAGGACACTGTACAAACTTGGTCTGAAAGGAGATATCGGTCAAAGGTCATTACCGTCCACTTGTCATTAATCACAGATGTTTTTTGTCATAGATCTAAATAGAAAGCAACTGCAGACAAGACTTACAATAACATTTAGATAAGAAAAAAACATATTCGTTTGTTGATATTTGCAAGGAACTAGTGTGAAAAACACCATGATTGGGGAGGTCAGACCAATCAGATTCAAAAACTGTATAACATAGCTTAACTTTATAATATAGCTTATAATGACTGGTTTTCAGGACACTGAACAATCTTGGTCTGAAAGGAGATATTGGTCCAAGGTCATTACCATCCACTTGTCATTTGTGTCTGATGTGTTTTTGATGAAAATCAAAGCAACTGCACACAAGACTTACAATAGTATTAAGATAAGAAAAAAAAACATATTCGTTAGTTGATATTTGCAAGGAACTAGAGTGAAAAACACCATGATTGGGGTGGTTTGACCAAATCAGATTCAAAAAGTTTAAAATGTAGCTTATAATCATGAAAAATTTGATTTATTTCGTTTAATCCATTACCAAACAATAACTACATTTGACCAGTTTGTTGCAAACAACTCTGGAAAACATTGTTAGAAAAGGAGAAATTGCTCTTAACAAGCAATTTCTCCTTTTCCCACAATGTTTTCTGCCCTATCAGAAGATTATTCTTCAAATTCATCATAATTTAAAAAGTCACCTGCAAACTCTTACAGTTTGGGACAGTCGAAAATGTTATGTTTGGTAAAGGGTTAAAGCACTTTATATCTCCTGCCAGATGATCGCCATACAACTAAAATCATATAAGTTGACATGAGCTCACAAAGCTGTTTAACAAAGACTCATCAACCAACCTGCGCTCCCATAGCATCATAATCTCTGGCCCGAGTAAATGATCGTCCCAATTTTGTGATTTTTCCGGTTGCTTTGTCAATGGTTACAATATCCCTGTGGTGTAAAAATAAAAAGAAAAACATGTATAACATATTTCATTAAAGTAGGAATACTATGATAATATTTTTGAGTTACAAGTAAAGAGACATAATTGATCATATGGAAACGAGTCAGTATTGGTTGAAATGCCTTTTGTTTTATAGTTGAATAGGCTTATGCTTAAAGAAAATATTGTGTAGAGCGATTCTTTTAAAAAAAAATTTTTGCTCATAGTCATAACATTAATTTAATCAATTAAAAAGTAATTTAGATATGACAAGAGAATATCCCCTAAGGGAAAACACTAGAACTTTTAAAACTATACACATCATATTGAATGTGTTTTGTACAATTGCAGCAGATGAATTGGGAATGCACTGTGTCAAAAGCATGAATTGCTTTGGACAAGCAACTTCTCCTTTAATGGCATTGGCTTTAAAACAATTATACAAAGGAAATCCAATTGTGTAATGGTTTATATATTTGTCATCTCCTGTTAAAGCCATACTTGCGCTCATTTACACTTAAATTGTGAAAATTCTAGAATAATTGAAAATCAACTTGAAATACTTTAAATTCCCTTTTAGAGAGGAATTGAGACGGTAACGAGTTCACATGATGCTTGTAAAAGAGTGAATACTATTAGATTTGTTAACAAATTGAGATAAAACAAGGTCAGTCAAGAAAGGTTGGGAACCATTAAAACCAAAGAAATTTTCCATTTGAATTTTCCCGTAGTTAATATTGGATAAATTACGGTATTTCTTTGTGTTTCGCATGATTTTCCTAACCAGGCGATAGCTAATCATCATTCCGAGCGCTCCTTGCCATTATAGATGTTACTCGAATGTAAACAATGAAGTTAAATTGGTGGGCACCAAATTTGAAGAAATGGCACTTTGAAAAATATATAACAAATAGTTCAGGCGTTATTTTATCATGACCCTATCGTTTTTCGCTATATTTCAACATAATCTATCGTAATTTATAACTCATATTACCCAATTTTTCAGTTTTTCTGAGCGCTAATATGCTTTTAAGCTAGACAATACATCTCATGATAAGAAATGGGTTAATGGCTCACCCAGCTTGTACTTTCTCCTTGGTTAAAGATTCAATCATTTTCTGTCCAAGATCATAGATGGTCTCCATTTCTGTTGTCTTTAAAGTCAGCTTCCCAACTTTTGCACCCTTCAATTCAAATACAGAATATCAACAATGATAATATTGTTCTTAATAGATAGGTTAGCACACAAGTTTCAATTGTCTAGTTTTGAACTTACCTTTACAAAGCCAAAAACCTTACCAGACATTTTTAAGCAAAGTGGTAAATTTGCTCATAACAAACAATTAGTCCTTTTGTTACAATAGTATCAATCTAAAATCTTAAAGAAAATGCAATTCTCTCCTGCTCTACATCTATCCTCTTCTATTTCTCTTTCATTTTAGACCAGCACAAGATTCCCTTTTGGGGAAAATTTTTCCATGATAATCGCCAGAGTAGACATGTAACTTTGACATATTAAAATCTGCACATGACCAACTACTAAGTAAGTCTATGAACACTAACAAACTTATAAGCAATTTCCTGTTTGTCACCTTAACCTTCTTTTGGAGGGTTATCAAAACATGTACATCAATGTAAATAATACATCCATTACATGCTTAACATATACAGGGTTCTCTCTGGCTAAAATTTTCTTTGCGCCAACACTTGCGCCAAATTGAAAAAGTTGGAGCCAAATTAAAAAAATTGGAGCCAAATTCAATAAGTTGGAGCCAAAATAGTCTTTTGTAGAAGGGGAAATCCTTCATTAGGGTCACCTACGGTTCTAAAGGGGTTCTCAAGTGTTTGTTTGTTCTATCTATTTGTATGTGCTGTTTTCCATTAGGTTCTATGGATTAAATCCTCTCTCACACTCAGCATTTGAAACAGGACATATCAGAAACATGACTTTCACATTGGCATCATATCATAACCAACTATTTCCTGTCCTCCGGGCCTCCTAGTCAGATGTTTATTTGATTTTTAGTGGGAGGCATATTCAACGACTGAGAACATCAATTTATAGTCACTCTTGTGTTGGATCAGAATTAAGTGTCACTTAAAATCGCAGATTTTATTTACCAAAACTTCGGCGCATAAAAGAGTTTCATTTATTTGTCAATCAACACAGCTGACTTTGTCGATATTTGATGTCAACTTCTTTAAAAGGAGCGCGAGGGCAAACATTTTGATTGAAAAGCAATTAAAGTAATCAAAGTCGTAATTTCCATATAATTGAAGTTGTAAAAGCTGGTGAATGACTAAATGGTGTACACAAGAAAGTGTCACCTTCAACAAACTTGACAATCAACAGATAATGAACTGAACAAGTGTGAAAACAGGATTATCCCGTATCGGAAATCGCATTTGATAAACAAGCTGGTTCCCGAGTTCTAATTCAAAGTACTGCGATTAAGGGAACCATCGATACATGGTTCTCGGCTCTACAGTAAAAACAAATCAATATTGACTCGAGATCGACAACCATGCGGTAAACAAACATTAAATTCTTGCGGAAAATAGTCGGCGCCAGGCACTTTCGCCAAATTAGTTTTTCTTGCGCCAATTTCTTGAATTTGTCGCCAATGGCGCCATTTGCGAAGGCCAGCGTGAACCCTGATATAATAAAAGGTTCATTAAAGCCATAGTAAGTCTGATTTAGTTTCATTGTTATATATCACTGGGGTATAATATCAATCCATACAGTAATAAAATAAAAATAAGTTTCTATTAACCCATTACCAAACAATAACCACATTTGATCAGTTTGTTGCAGTCCACTCTTGAAAATATTATGGAAAAGAAAGAAATTGCTCGTGACGAGCAATTTCTCAAATTCCCACAATGTTTTCTCCTCTATCAGAAGATTTTTTTCCAATTTCATCACATTTTGAAATGACATCTGCAAACTCTTTCAATTTTGCAGGGTTGAAAATTTGGCGTTTGGTAAAGAGTTAAATGAATACATTATCTTACATTTATGATGTGTTTAAAAAACAGATGTAAGGAATCAATGTGTACTCACAGTTCCTGTAGCTGGTCTGTCAATCTGTATTTCAACAACTTCTCCCTCGATAATCTCAGTCTCTTCCCTGTGAATTAAGTAAAGGTCATTGTACAATGGGCAAACATGATCCTTTTTACCAAGAATAACACCACATATCAACAAAGGATATATGTAGTACAGTACCAGTGACTGAGACTTTTGGCCCAAAGTTGTCACATGACGTTATTGAGAAAAATGTGATTATAGATGGCCGTCATAATTTTACCAATTCCTCTACTAATTGAACAAATAGCTATAATCTTTCAAATAATCATGTTTGGACAAATATCTAAATGGGATCTTATTCCACAGACCTTATAGTGTCTTGATGTGATAATTAAATTTCACCAAGGTACCCATTTTGGGCAATTTTTCTCAGACAGTGCCACATATATCTTACCTTTAAAAGATTTGTTTTTATTATCTTTAAGTATTCAGTGCTAGGCATCCACTACACTTCTTTAAATTTTCAGGCAATTTTATAACACATACTAACAATTTGGAATTTGGTATGTTTAAATCCATACAGAATTAACAAAAAAAGTGAGCTTTATTCTATATAAAGCTTTTTAAATATATGCGACAGCTCCATACAATGGCTATCTCATACATTGATCAAATTATCATGTCTGTAGAACATTGCATGAATGATGATTAAGGATTGTCATTTTAAATTTGCGATACATGATCCATCCATCCACACATTCATCTTATAACCAGAAGTTGAAACAAGATCATTTCTTCTCATGAGGATGATACTCATGTTTTTAAACCCCTATTTGGTTGGATATAATTATGACAGTTCCAATCAGCACACAAAAATTGATAACACAAGAGTTATTGAAATACAGCAGAAGCACAAAGTACTATATGCAACCATGTCTGGACCTTTTACTGAAAGGCCTATTTAACAAATATGCTTCACAGTAGTTTTATATAGTCCAGATTAGGATCTTTTACACTAAGAAGTACAATCCAAATTAGAAAAATCTTGTTTCATGTGTTGAGATCTCATCAAAATCATTAAATTAATACAATAATAATCAGTATCCACAATGATTAAGCTAACCCTTTACCAAACCCAAAATTTTCAACTGTCCCAAACTGAAAGTTTGCAGACCACATTTCAAAATATAACGAAATTGAAAAATAATCTTCTGATAGGGTAGAAAACATTGTTGGAAAATGAGTAATTGCTCGTAAACAGCAATTTCTCCTTATCCCATTATGTTTTCCCGAGTCTGCAACAATGTGGTCAAATATCGTTATTGTTTGATAATGGGTTAAGCTAAACAAGGATTGAGCAAGAGAAATACGATTCTCAATTCCTCCACATTTTGGACCCATGGGATCTTACTTGATCCTAACTCCAATGGACTTCCTAAATGCCTGAGTGAGAGCCTCTGTTTTCCCCATCTCTAGAGAGAAGATCTCACTTCCAGCTATAGCTGTGAATGGTGTGTCTGATCCAAGGGCCTGTGCCATACCTGCAAACACAATAGGATTCAAGATTTATAGTGTATCTTTTAAATTAATTCAACACATTACCAAACAATAACGACATTTGACCAGTTTAATGCAGACGACCCTGTAAAACATTGTGTGAAAAGGAGAAATTGCTCTTAATGAGCAATTACTTCTTTTCACACAATGTTATCTGCCCTATCATAAGATTATTTTTCAATTTCATCACATTTTGAAATGTTATCTGCAAACTCTTTCAATTTTGGACAGTCGAAAATTTGGCATTTGGTAAAGATCACCTGGTGTGACAAACTAGAAGTGAATATTTCTTACTCATCAAATTAGAGACAAATTAAATTATCAGACATTGATAATAAAAGGGGTTTTATTCTGTGATTAACAAACATTTAAAAATCGATATTAACATTTCTTGTCACCAAACAAATGACCATTTACAATTACTTTATCTTAAAGATGCTTAAAACCTGCTTCATTAAAAAAAAAAAGTATGGAACAAGTTTTTGTGCCTTTTAGTTCTTTGATCAAAAAGTTGTCAGATCGGTCTCTGACATACATAGCTAATGTCACTAAAATCAAGAGTGCCCACCAATTCAAATGTTTTTTAATGAAAATTATACATGTCATTGTTTATGATACAAATTTAAAAGCTATTTAAACAGTTTTTCTATATCCGCAAGATAAATATGCTTCACTTTTAATTATCTTTCAAGAGCAGGGTTGAGAGAGGAGTCAATCATCTAATTTTATGAAACAACATAGATCTGTGTAGTCATTTTTTTCTGTAGAAGACATTCTATTCTAAAAAGATCTAAATCTCAATCTATGATTTAGTCCCTTTTAATACATGTATGACATCAACAGCAATATTTGTACAATGGACAAAATTCAAAAACAGACAAGAGCCAATGCTCTATTCTTGTCATACTCAAAAGAAGAGAAGTATATTAAAATGTCTATAATATACATGTTTATCCTGATTACCCAATTAGCAAATGTTTGTATTGCTAGCCTCTGTTTGCAGCAAATGTTAAGCAAAATGTTTCGAAATTGTAACAGAAACAGAGACATAACCAAAAGACAAAACATTTCTACTCTCTTACCCATTGCTATAGCTGTTTTTCCAGTGCCAGGATGACCTGCTATTAACAATGCTCTTCCTGCTATTTTTCCTTCCTATAATAAATAATAAGTAACTTTTAGTATTTGAATGAAAGTGACTTTGTGTTTTTAACGATAATCTATCCAGCACATACAGAACAAGAAAAGGAAAAGCACATTTTAGATAATAGAAAACAATTTGAATTGTTGTTCATTTCATTGCTTGACCGATCATTTCTTTGAAGTTTAAAAAAAAAAGTTTTCCAGTATTGTCAGTTCTTTCCATTTCTTCATGTACCACTTTATTGGTAAACTTGACATTGTCAAAATGCTATTGCATAGTCATTTAATATCACAGACAACTTTCGATGAAGCTTAATACCCTACAGATAATTTGATTCACATGCATGACATGACTCATAAACAACAAAAAAAGAAACAATACAGTTTATTCCAAAAAGTAAATTAAATAAGGTTATACTTTTTGTTATTAGCTTGGTGTATGACTCAAATCAAAATTGTACAAAATGAACAGATTTCTCATGCAGAACATTTTTTCTTCTTTTATTATAATGATTTCAACACATCAAAATAAAAATCTTGTTTTTGATATATATCTATATAGATAGATAACTATCCTCTACTGTTGCATTCAATTTGGACCTGACCAAAAATTCCTAATGATAAAGTACAGAGACTAAACTAACCTTGATCATTTCAAGAATAACTCCCGCAGCTCGCCTAGCATCCACCTGCCCCACCATTCCCTGGGAGACATTTCTAGCTTCCAGCGCATCATCAAGGCCAAGTCCTCGAATATGGGAATGTGCACCTAGAACAAAATTAAGATTGCTTACTGTATTCATATAACCAAATGAAGTGAAGATAAAAAATTGTCTTAGCAAACAAACAAGGTCCTTTTCACAATAATTCCAAACATTGTGAGAAAATGAATGAAACATTTCTTCTTGAACAATGCTTTTGAAATCCTGTGGCAATTTTTTTCACCGTATTTGTTTTCATCGATTTTGAAAGAAGCTTAAAGCTTGTTCAAAGCCTATCTTGATGACTTCTTCCTAGATACTTAACCAGTAATCGCGCTGGTTTGTGGGTTAGTTCCGGAAATTTTCACCCCGCCTAACAGGGATTAGAACCTGTGACCCTTGGTACAAGAGCCCGACACTCTACCCCTGCACAAATATCTTGAAACAAGTACTTTACAGTCGTATGGAGTAAGACTATATAGTTATCTCTTTGTCATCAGTGAACTTTATGTATAATCATGAATATAATAGACTTACCTATTCTCTCTATTCTTGTAACTTCTCTTATCTCTTGCACTTTGTCTACTGTTGGCTGCAAAAAAAGTGTGTAATTGTTTAGCTAACTTTTTTTTTGTTTTAAAGGACATTTTCAGAAATCATTTAGGTGGAAGTTTGACAATCAATTTTGCTGTGTACAAGTGTAAACAAAAAAGCATTTAAATCCAATAAAACACCTGTTCCGATTTATTGGTTCCAATGCAAACTTGTTTGTGTAAACTGCAACAAGGCTGTAATTAATTTCATTTTCTTTAATGGTAGTCTTGCTCTAAAAACACTAAGATTAAAGAAAGAAAGGAAATTTAATCAGTGGATACTAGTCAAACTACTTTGACGCTAACGGCTATTTGGAAATATTGAGAAAATTTTGCATCAGGCAATATCTCCTGTCACATCAACCTTTTAAACGATTCACTTAATGAAGGACGCCGCGGCAAAACTTTTGTCGCACTGTTTGAAGACTGATATTTCCATCATTATAGTAAAACATCAAATGACATTATTCACAGTAATGAATTAATCCCTTTTTAATTGATCCATACACATAACCTGTTGGTATTCCTCATATTTACTTTGTAAGAACAGTTTAATTGTAACTAGGTGACAACTTTTCTGCTCCTAATAAACTTCCATTGCACATGTGCACTGGAGCGTGAAAAACATAATTTAGTGTTTTCAATTGTTTAACAGCAATTGATGGCATTATTTGGTGGTATGTAAATTAATGTTACATATCTTTTCTTATCTGATGACTTTGAATGGCTATTTTGTGCTATAAATCCGAAAATCAGAATTTGGAAAGTCTGACACTATTTAGATCGTTCAAAATTTCGACATTTGATTGCCCCATCAGAAAATAAAAAGCAATCTTCAGGTCGAATTATATTGACTAGTGGATAAATGCATTGTAAGAAACAATTGCATGAAATGATTGCCTATGAATTGAAATTTGAATATCTTATTCGTAAAATGTAACTTTTCAGTTTCTTTCCTCTTACCATTACACAACAGAAGCACTAGACTACAGAGGCACCTCTGATGGATGATGACCTTAATTTGCAACCATTACCACTTATGCATCAACTGAGTAAAGAAAGCAGGAGTGATAAAATCATTCATCTATATTGCCAAGTTTTTCCAAAGTCCTATACCCAAAAGTGAATTTTTACTGAAATTTACAACATATAACCACAAAAGATATGCTATTTAGTAAACTACGGACAAGTAAATCAAAACGATTTTGCCACCCCTGAAGAGCACAATCGCTATGAAAATATGGAGGTTCTTAATTCCATAACAAAATCAATATTATAGTAAAATGAACATGAGAGGAAAAGTGTGGCTGGTGAAAACCCAAACTGCCTTGATAAACACTTCTTCTTCTTCTTCCGTTACAGTACAGACACCTTCAGGCGTATACACATACTGGCGCAATGCATGGTGTGAGTAGTTTGTACAAGTGCCAAAATATTTTAAAAGATCTCTTTATACAGTGCATTTAAAAACAGCACCCAGTAGTGATCTAACAGAGGGTGACTGTCTGTACTGCCTTCCTGAAGTTATCAATGGTAGGGCAGTCAACGACTACTTGTGGCAGGCTGTTCCACAACCTTATGGTGTCTGGGAAGAATGAACGCTGGTATGTCAGTGTACGAGCAAAGGGCACAAGGTATCTGTGTGTATGGCCTCTCAGTGATACCGTCGGGATCAGCATTGCCTGAGGTATGTCAACCAATTGGTAGACGATCCTATACATCATTGTCACATTTGCCTGTGCTCTTCGTTCTTGTAAGGTCGGCCACTGGAGCTGGTGGAGCATCTCCGTAACGATGTTTGTTTTTCTGAAGTCAGAGGATACCATCCTTGCTGACCTCCTTTGGACCATCTCCAGTTTCTGAATGTTGTTCTGTGTATGTGGGTCCCAGATCACTGGCGCATATTCAAGGAGTGGCCTGATAAGTGTGGTGTAACACAGCTCTTTGGTCTTGGGTGGACACTGGTAGATGTTACAATGGATGAAAGATCTAGTGTTGTTAGCTTTTTTGGTAATGTTGTTAATATGATTATTCCAACTTAGTGATTTATGGAAGTTAAGGCCCAAATATTTAGCAGAATCTGTTTCTTCAAGTATGTGCCCATGGATGGAATAAGGTACCTTCAGTGGAGATTTTCTGTTTGTAATGTGCATGACTTGACATTTTTTGGGTGAAATTCCATGAGCCAGTCGCTCTCCCAGTGTTCACTGTTGTAGTCCATTAAGGTCTTTTTGAAGTGCATGGGCATCCGAATCAGTTTTTATGTTTCGACAGAAATCATCTGCGAATAGTCTGACCATGGATTCTGATGAAAGGTAACTTGGCAGGTAGTTAATAAACAAGAGGAATAGCAGTGGTCCGAGTACGCTGCCTTGGGATACGCCGGACTGTACTGGTGCTGTTGAAGACCGAGATCCGTCAAAATTCACCCTCTGTGTGCGATTGCTCAGCTCTGAACCCAGGGCTTATTTACGTTATAACAGACTCCCATAAAAGTGACCTTCCCAATTGGAAATTTCTTTAAAATCATGCAGTTTTCCCAAAAATTCAGAGTCATACCAGCTTTTATGCTTCTCGATTCAGTAATTTCAGCATAAAATTTCCCAAATTCAACAGGCCTTTTCCCAATCGAAGAAAAAAAAGCCCTGGCACCGAGCAGTGTTACTTTTGTCTAGACTCAAACCATATGCTTCTTCAAGATTCAAGCAGCGCAAAAATCATGAATTGATTTTTTGCCCAGCTTACTTTATTCTACGTTGCGAGGAGCGTTTCGATTATCAAAGTTATCCTTAAAAATTCATCATTCATGAAATCAGTGGGTGGGGTAACAAAACAGACCATGTGAACAGACTACGAAGCTTAATTTCGTTGGCTAACACATTTCATTCACTAAATCAAAATACTATTTCACTTTATTTTTCAATATATATTGATTTATTTCTTTTTCAAACGTGAAAACTTTAAAGTGCCATCGAAAACACTAAATAAATTAAATATAAACAAATATGTGTTCTTACCGCGGCCATTTTTGTTGTTTTTAGACTGGTTGTTGCTAAGTTATAAATTTACGCACGAAATTGTTTGAATCGGAAGTGCTCATTTGTCTACTGAACCAGTCAAAATCCAAGTGCGCCAACATGTATCAACAGAACGCCGGTTCGAAAATTCCAGAACGGGACCTGTTTTTGCATGACATGCGTTTCTAAGGAACGCAGCGTTCTTTAACTAATAAGTTAAAGAAGAAAACAGCCATTTGAAAATAATTTTGTGGAAAACTTTGCTCAATTATATGCAAATTGCATTCAGCGTTTTTTTTAAGTAAGCTTTCATTCCAATCCCTTTTCTGATGAATTTATGTTTTCTGAAAAAGGGGTAGGCCTAGATCTAGATCTAACCCTGAAAAATCATCTACAGGCCCGTAGGTCTACAATATTACATCATAAGATCTAAGTTAACTAGCTCTATATTTAAACTATTCGAGCCCGAACCAAGTCTAGGATTATTTCGCTTTACCATTATTTCTACATTTTATATGCTTTTCTTCTAAGAATGGAAAGAGACATGCACATAGTCTAGTAGCATGGGGCCTGGTCCGTCGACGTAGGCCTAGATATGCCTACACAAGGGCTTCAAAGTCAATTAAATTGCATAGAAGCCTCTTACTGTATCTCTAAAATTACATGTATATACCCTGGATTTTGGGACTTTAAATCCATCTAAGCCCCTGCACCCGTGTCTTTAATGAGTTTTGTATATTTAATTGTTCGTAGGCCTACATTAGTTGAACCATTGGCGTAGCCTTTAGGCACGTGTCTACAATTTTATTTAAGGAAGAAAACGTACCCCAAAACGCAGCAGAAAGGGCCTCTAAAGACTAGCCTATCTCTTGCTTAAACAAAATATATTTTTGTGCTCTCAAATACATGGCAGAATCAGAGACATAGATAACATAATGTTATCTATGTCTCTGCCAGAATTAACGCACCCAGAGACATAGATGTTATCTATGTCTCTGACGCACCCGAGCGATTTGAGGCTGCAGTTTCTAGAGCTCGGAAATAACCCAAGATTTGTTGCCACCGAGGACTCGGGACTCGTCTTTCTGGATTGGAAAGTGTCCCATGACCGAAGACTCACAAAGAACTGGTCTTCTCAGATGGTCAGAGATATCTTTGTCGCTGGGATTGTGAAGGTCCCCATGGCTAAGAATGAGAACTAGACAAATCTAGTTCAAATTGAAAGCAACAGCAAAAGACACGAATAACATGGATAAAACAACATATAGGCCTACTCCCATTTTATGGTATCGACCTATTGGGTAAAAACAATTGTGACAAACTGTTTATAGGTCTATTGCCCCTATAGAATACTCCTAACCTTCCTTTCCTACAATGATTTCTAAAGTCTTTCGAAGCGGATGCGTCAAAGTTATGTATCTTGTGGAGTGAGGGGGTAGTTCTATTTTGCGTAGTGGTATTATGCCTCAATTACGCCATGTCAATAACGTCATGTACGTATGACTCGTTCTCTTTTAGAACACATCAGATGATTTGATGATTAACTAATATTAAGCACTCTCGATTCGATTATGCCTTCTGGATGGATAACCAATAGTTGCAAAATGGATCCCGCAACTCACGGGATTCGAACCCACGACTGTCTTGTCCCCAAACCGACGCTTTTTCCCGTAAGCACTTTCATCCACCAGCATTTTTCTAACCAGTCACAAAACTTAGGATATTAGTAACTCGGATGATCCAAGCTTCACTATGTAGAATGAAATAGCAACGTCTGGAACATTCGGACTAGGATATTAGGCGAGGACTTATGAGGATCTCGGAATACCACCGTTTTTGTTGCACTAGAATACCCCAATCTCTACCCGAGTAAATTGGTTCCCGCTACGCTCCCACATCAATGTGTGTGAGGTACGAACGATAACTGCATAGGAGATGGAGAATACCCACCATTTTGAAACTCTTTCTTTCGTCGGATTACATCAGTTGTTCTCGGTAAACATCGGTTGGCGCATAGTCTATAAGAGGGAGGGAGATATTTGTATTCTTTATGATGTTGTATCTATATACATGTATTATGATAAGGCTGGTTTCAAGGTCCCCACCACGTGTGAGGTAAAGTGGCAGGTAACATGTGACTTAACATGACAATGTGTTCGATACAGGGACCGCGTTTTTTATCAACTTCTTTCCGTTGGTCTTTCAACGGTGTGCAAAATAAACAAGACATAAAAGAGAAATTGATAAGACAGATATACGATACCATAAAAACATAGATCCGTAAGGGTTCACACTTTGATAACCTTTGTAATATAAATAACGAGTGGACTGAAAATAGGAGAAAGATAGAGCAACAAAGAACATATGTGCGTAGGCATGGTGGAAAGGGAAACTAGTTGGGTTGACTTGCTCCGACGAGCTATTCCATTTTTATTTTGTCATTTCTCACATCTTTGTACGTGATGTATACGGCATTGACATACTATAAATATTGCTTCTTTTTCGTGCCATTTTAAGCATTGAAACTTGACCTGTTTTAAACGTCCATGAAAGGAGGATTAATGCTATATAAAACTATATTATTAAGTAAACATTTGGTCAAATTCAAAATGTTATATCACAAAAAAACATCAGTACAAACCGACCGATTAGAAGTCGTTATGGAAATATGCTATCGGATTGTTGATTAACATGATTGAACTTAATTTCAAGCACAAACTAACTTATGTTAAAGGAGTATATTAAATATGGTCGCATATCTCATAGCATTCATAACTTAATTTTCATGACTTTTATGAACATGATAAAAAAACACTCCATTTTTTTTTTTTTTTAGTAATTTATTTCTACTCATATATTGTCATATGCCTTAAAGTGTACGCGAAGGAAATTCAGTTTGGATCAATGTCGAGCTTTACTTCCTATATCTTGAGAGCTATATTTCATTCGACGCTTCACAAAAAAAGTCGTAGAAACTAAATCTATAGCAATAAAGCGTACCATCCCAACCAATAGCGACTTGCTTTCATCCCGGTTCTGTAATGTGAAGTTACAGTGTTCCCGACAAAGGTAGGCCTACACCCATGTGGACAGTTGTGTGCATTCATCAAATGTCTATACAACGCCCCCTTTTGGTCAATGTAAAGGGATGTTATAACCCTTTACCAAACGTTATATTTTCGACTGTCCCAAATTGAGAGAGTTGGCAGACGACATTTCAAAATGAGATGAAATTGTAAAATAATCTTTTGATATGGCAGAAAACATTGTGGGAATATGATAAATTACTCGTTAAGAGCAATTTCTTCTTTCCCACAATGTTTTCCAAAGTCGTCTGCAACAAACTGGTCAAATGTCGATATTGTTTGGTAATGCGTTAAGCTATAACAAATTGTGTGAGTTTTTATCAACGGTATTCTTTTCACACACCATGGTTCATAGCCATAAGTACGCACAGTCTGGTTTCATTTCACTCTTCGTCTGGCTTTCAATAATACACCATGTACAGCTCAAATGTTTATATTGTGCTATTGCTGGCTAACGTTTTCTTTGCTGTTAGTAGCGCCGAGATAATGGCTTGTAGCACTCTACCTGAAACATGGATTGTGCCGGACGGATTAGCGGCGTGTAAAGACCAAGAACAAAGGATCAAAGCTTTAGAAGAAAAAGTTGTCCAACTGCAGAAACTCGTTTTGGAAGCTGACCGACCTGCATTACACACCACAATCAACGGCATTCCCAAAGGTAAATGAACACGAATTTACCCTTAGAATGCTGGGTAATTTTCTTAAAATAGACTTTTGTGTCATCTGCTTTCCAAAACCTTAAATATCTGCTTACTTTTGATGAGGAAAGATGCTCAGAGTAGCAAACCGTTTAGATCACAGGCCAGTCGCCTATTTGTTTGGCGGCTGGCATGGATCTTACCTATTTGCTTAAGTCTCAAACAAGCCTCATCCTATCCAGCGAATTTCCCAAAATACAATGAGTGTTTTTAAAGCAGTTGTTTCGGTGTACATGTATATATAGCGTTTGAAAAGTAAGAAACATGCGATTTTTTGCTATTCATTCATTCTAGACTGTGGCGAAATCTACCGAGGCGGTGTCCAAAAGGACGGGGAATACACAATCTCACCGGATGGCCGATGCCCATTCCTAGTCTATTGCGATATGAGGAATGGAGGCTGGACGCTGATCCAAAAGAGGGAGAGCGGCAAGGTGAACTTCTACCGTCCTTGGGACGAGTACGTGGCTGGATTTGGGGACATATCGGGCGAACACTGGCTCGGTCTCGATAAAATCCATCGACTCACCCAGAGCGGCTATCAGATTTACTTTGACATCGAAAACTACGATGGCTCCAAGGAGTTTGCCCACTACAAGACGTTCACTGTTCATGGACCGTCGACAAAATACCGCATGAACGTCGATGCTTTCGGGTATAATGGGTCCTTGAACGAGCTGCTTAGCTACCACGACAACATGGCGTTTTCTACGTTTGACAGGGATAATGACAAGCATTCGACCAATTGCTGTGAAAGCATTTTAGACGGAGGAGGCTGGTGGTACAATGCTTGCTACAGGCTAGGGAACATGAATGGGGTCTATGGGAAGAGAGAAGAGGGAGGTATTGGCTATTGGGTCAAAGTGAAACATAACATACCTCTCAAAGATGTTCAGATTAAAGTCAAGGCTAGATTTGAACAATGCTGACTTGCCAATTGAAAGTTGCCTTCAATTAACCGTTTCTTCCTGTGACAAAGATATGATAGACAAGTGTGTTTTCATCTTATCAGACAATCGATGTTTTAGCATTATACAACAATATCTTCATCATATTTTAGATTGTGGCGAATTCTACCGAGGCGGTGTCCTAAAAGACAGGAAATACACAATCTCACCTGATGGCCGTTGCCCATTCCTAGTCTTTTGTGATATGAGGAATGGGGGCTGGACGCTGATCCAAAAGAGGGAGAGCGGCAAAGTGAACTTCTACCGACCTTGGGACGAGTACGTGGCTGGATTTGGGGACATATCTAAATCATACCGAAACTTTTCTTTTTCCCACAATGTGTTCTGCCCTATCAGAAGAATATTTTCCAATTGCATTACATTTTGAAATGTCGTCCGCAAATTCTTTCAATTTGGGACAGTCAAAAATGTGTTGTTTGGGAAAGGTAAACGTGATTCACGCGAACGCAAGGTAGTCATGCTTGATCCTAGCATATTGACAATTGCCCTGCTCAGATATCAATAAAATATATTGAACGAAATGTCTGGATGTACGTATATTATTGCTTGTCGGAGGTTTGTACACTTGCCGTTATGAATCGATTGTGCGACTGATTAATTGCCTCTTCTGCACTTATGTTTTTTACATATACTCCTCCAATGTGTTATATGTTTTATTTTCAATCGCTCCTTATCTTCACAATAGAAACCAGGTGCGGATACAGGAATTTTAGTTTGGGGGCGTAAACTCGGCCTTTAACCCTTTACCAAAACTTTCGACTGTTCCAAATTCAAAGAGTTTGAAGACGACATTTCAGAATGTGATGATAATAATCTTCTGATAGGGCAGAAAACAATGTGGGAAAAGGACTTTTTTCCCACAATGATTTCCGTAGTCATCTGCAAAAAATTGGTCAAATGTTGTTATTGATTGGCGAAGAGTTAAGCATAGAGCAACGCCCTGCTAGGGGGTTTAGGGGGCAAGCCCCCTGACGGAAATCGATTTTATGCTGTTTTGAAAGCCTTTAAACGACCTCTCCTGAGTTAAAGCTCCTCTCTATAGTCGAGATAATATACTGCTAAATTGGAACAAATCAATTAAATCACATGGGTATTGAAGGAAAAAGTGAACCTTGTTGTACACTGACCACTTGCTATTCAATAAAAGTAGAATGTTAAATGAAAATTAGGTTGTCGTCTGGCCTTGTATGTTTTGCAGTAAAGTGTTATTGGAATTACATTCCCATTGATGAAGAGCGTTTTTGTTTATTTTATAAGCATACAAAAATGATCATAAGATTGTATTATATAGGTTACTAACTAGAACTTCAAGTTGAACACCAGAAAATAGGCCTATCATGTAGACGTAAAAAGATAGTGGTCAACATCGTATGTTCCACCTTGTGATAAAGTTGACATTTGACATTTTTAAAAATTGTGTATGATAGGAAAATACTAAGATCCGTATTTCAAGCATTAAAGTGACTCAATTTCAGACTTTCATGCAATTATTTTAGCAACAAACAGGTGTCTAAACGTGAAGAGTCTTATCACCAACGGCGTCTCTGGCGTTGCTGTTGATCAATAAATTAAGGATCAACACTTTTTGTAAACTCAGAATCCTTTCGGGGAAACCCGATTGTCATAGCCTCTAATTATCTAAAACAATAAAGACCTAAGGTCAAGTTCAGATGCCTGCTTAAGTCGTGGGAATGATAAGGCCAAGCCTACATATCTATGATGGATTGAACAGTGTTTCTTTCAAGCAAGGCTTCACACGACAAACTGTAGATATGGGCTGCATTTAATGAACCCTTGCATCGCATTTTTTTCTGCTGTCCCCATTAACGGAAGGTTGCTGTTTCGTTTTTAATAAAAAGTTCATCGCAATAATGCAAACTTATTACGAGACAGAGGACCTTGTCGCAACTTTCATCGGTTCATCGGAAAGAAACTGAGTGGGGCGGGACAAAAATACACAAATATGAAAAAAAAAAAATTATCAGCTTAAAATCCAGCCGAGTAGTTTTCAGTTATTCAGCCTGTGTGTGTTTAAGCGCAACCTCTCATTCAAGCAGACATGACGTTGTTAGTACTTTCACTTTGTACTTGGAATATAAACACATGCTGCAAAATTGGAAAATCATTTATTCAGGATTCGTACAACTTTGATATGAATCTAATACACACAAACACGGTTTTCCCTACTAAGTCTTTTCAAGTGACCAAATAGTTACGTGACCAACGCCCACTGAAATCGCATTGCGTACATAAGATTGTCTATGAAAGATTTCTTCTATGACATCCAAAGAAATATAGAAATGATATACACAATTATAAAATTTAATCATATTTCTGCAATAATACAGATCATTTTTCATCTTTCATTGAAAATAACATCATAATTGTTGCATTAATTATTGTACCGTGATACGTCGTAGTTACCACGACTGACATTTACAAGACGACGGGTTTTGCATTACGGGACGCATTTAGTCCAAAAGAGATTCTTAGTTCCTAAAACATATTCACCGAATCTGTATTTACAACACGGCCTCTTAGTTTGAACAAAGAACTTATAAAACTTGAAAGGTCTTTGGTTTGAGTCAATCAAAACTTGCTCTTACAAATAAAGAAGTTCGAGCTATGGTCGGAAAACCAGTTTCGTGAGTGTAAAATGTGCGATATTTTGACAGTTTAGATGCGTTTAAGCCGGATTAAAAGACATACCCATGTGATGTTGGTATGTGTTGTAGTTACATGTCCTAGGTACGATTATAGCCCAAAGACATGATGAACAGACGCTTAGTCGATGAGCAATGGCCAAATTTCGGACCAAAGACGACAAAAAAGAGGTTGGAAATGCGAATTCTGAGCGATATACAGTGACCATTTTCTCAGCTGCTACTTGTGAAAACTATTTGTTATTGTTGAAATTGCTTTGTGTACCTAAGGACTCTATGAAGAAAATAAGATAAGATTTGTTCCGATAGAAGCATTGGCTAGGTGTCAGCAGGGGTTCGAGCTATGGTCGGAAAACGGGTTTCGTGATTGTAAAATGTGCGATTCTTGGACGGTTTAGAGGCGTTGAAGCCTTTATTGGATGGCATACCCATGTAATGTTAGTATATATTGTAGGTACATGTCCTAGGTACAATTCTAACCCAAAGACATGCTGAACAAACGCTTATTGAATGAGCAATTGCCAAATTTCGGACCCAAGGCGGTAAAAAAGAGTTTGGAAATGTGGATTCTGAGCGATACTCAGTGACCATATTATCGAATTATCGTCAGCTGCTACTTGTAAAAACTAGTTATTATTGTTGACGTTGCTTTGTGTCAGCAGGTGTTCGAGCTATGGTGTGTTTTGAGTGCACACAGTCTGTCTTGTTCAAGTTTTTCGTCTTATGATTTATAAAATCATTGCTTGCTAAGTAGTGTTAGTTAAAAAGAAAGAAATGAAAAACACAGATACAGATTTGAAAAAGATAAAAAGGATAGCCCGTGACGGGAATCGAACCTCAGTCGGTGACGTCACGGGCCCCAATTCTCTCCGCTAGGCTATCGGGTCGTGTTATAGATTATTCGAAAGTAGACATGAAGTGTTCTGATTAAACTGTTTGAGAATGCTAGTATTTCTCTTGCTATCCTTTAACATGTCGCCTGCTGTTGCTTTTAAGTTGGACCGTTCACCAACACATACATGTACGGGAATGATATGGCTTAAATTGCCCTTGGTGTTGGATTAATGATCAGGAGCGTCGCCTACAAATTGCCCGTTGAAAACATTATGGTAAAATAATGAACCGCTCAGCCAAGTGAAGCAATTTTTCCTATGTCACAATCGTTTCTACTTGTCGGGAATGGGTGCATATACGTGTAAGCAGGAGACTGTAGGCATAATCAATCAAGAAACAGCTCCTAGGATGCAGTGTGCATGTTCCAGATTGTCCTTTACTGACTTTCCAGGCGGATCAGGGCGAAAAACACGTGCATAAACTATCCCAGTGATGTATTGAGGACTCTATGCAGAAGTGAAGCAAACCTTGTACAAACATGAGACCCACAAGGCCCTATTGCGGTGACAGTGCAATTGTATAAACACATACACTGTATATACAGGGAACGTGAAAAGGGCCCTAGCAAACCAACTTTGCACAGTTTCTCTCTCTCTCTCCATTTCCTTTTATGATATCGTTAGTTGCAGAAACTTTTCTCTGCATTTACCACGTTGCTTTACGGTCAAAGACAATTCAATCCCGAAAAGATACAGAATAACCTATCCGACGAAGGGGATCGGATGGAATCAGAAGACAACCACACACAGGCCGACCAGGGCAGTCGGCTCTCCGAGAATCCTCAAATCCACGACGTACCATGTGTTATGATTGCATACAGTCTATCTTGTTCAAGTGTAGCAGAAACCAGAGTGGTTCATTGCGACACAGGGAGACAATGCTCTTTCACGAGTAGGAGTGCCTCTTTTTATCAAAGCGTATCTTGTTTGACGTCGAGTGAATATACCTCCTGGTTGTGCATCATGTTTGGATAAATGCATGTGTACCTGCATTTATATGGTACTCAGCATGATGAATAACTGAAACCACTATAAGAGCTGCCTGGTAACATCTTCCGTTTGTATTTCTAAAGATATACCAGCAAGAGAGATGTGTAAGCGGTGTGCCTGCACAATTTCAATTAGGGAGAGGAAGATGAAGCGTTTGACTGACGTCATGACTCTTCCAACAATAAAGATACATTTGAACTGTTGTGTTCAAGTTGGAAGTTGACTAGAAAACGTTGTTCGTCTAATAATTCATTAAATCGTGGCTTGGCTAAGCAGTGCAAGTTAAAAATAAATAAATAAAAAACACAGATACAGATTTGAAAAAGATAAAAGGTTAGCCCGTGACGTGAATCGAACCTCAGTCCGTGACGTCACGGGCCCCGGCTCTTTCCATTAGGCTATCGGGTCGTGTTTTAGTACAACAGGAAGTAGAGTTAAAGTCTTCTGATTGAGAATGCATTGTATTTCTCTTGCTATCCTTTAACATGTCGCCTGATGTTGCTCTTAAGTTGGACCGTTCACAAACACATACAAGTACGGGAAAGAAATGGCTGTTATTCAGTTTCAGTCACAGTCATCGGAATTAACCCTTACATTGCTGAAACCGACTTCATGCTTTTGCAAACAGGTTGGATTCAGGCCAGCCGCCAAGTTAGTTGGCGACTGGCCTGTGATCTAACCTGTTTGCTTCTCTGGGTTTCTTTCCTCAACAGAATTAAGCATATATTTAAGGTTTTGGAAAGCAGACCAAAAAAATATCGATTTTAAGACAATTACCCAGCGTTCTAAGGGTTAAACCAACACGGAGAGATTTTCCGTGCATGTTCGCCATAAAACACAGAATGCACTGTAGGGAGGTTATGACATTACTTTTTGCCTTTCTGTCCAGAAATTGTTAATACATGTTGTTAATACATGTATTGGCGTAATTAACTGACAATAAACGAACACTTTTCATGTTTCAACAATTAATTACAGTTATTATCGGGTTTCAAATATCTCGATTACATCAATTTACACATATCCCCATCATATAACAAACTTACCAGTCAGCGTAGGTATTACTTCTATATTATACTCGTATGGGTTTTATATCGCGTCAACTTTATTTCAGTTATGTTGCGATGCCGGACTCTTAACGATGTAGGAAGATCCCATACTGAGACACCCATTGGGTTTGGTCAATACGGGTAGAACCATCGGCATTCCGTAAGTCATCGGGGCGACTACCTCTCATGACATTTTATGCATAATCAATGCACAACAGATGCTTTTAGAGTAGTTTTTTGTATGGAAAAAGTCGAAACACTGCATGAAACATAAACAAAAAATGGATAAAAGCATTGTCAAAATATTGCTAAATAAGTTGATTTATCGGGGTATTTTCAAAGTCTTTTCTTTGTCTGCTACAAAGGCTTTTAATCAATTCTGAACAAATGCATATTTAACCAGGACACTTGAAAAAGGTTAGTGTAATGCGTATAACTAACTAGATGTAAGTATCTTGTACTTGGATACTCTCTAATTACACATAGGCCAACCAGTGTATGTTCCATTTTCCACAAGGATATATCTGTAAAGTTAGATATGACTCATTCGTTGGAAAATGTTGTGCGTATTGAATACAAAGAGACATATAAAGAGAGAAACAGGGGAAAAGATTGACAGAGAAAAAAACAGTATATAGAGAAATTTCTCTTTTTGGCACTATAAGTTTTTTTTATACTTTCTCTCTCAAAGGAGATATCATTCATTCTGGATACTTAAGTAATGTCATATGTTGTTATTTCCAATTGGAAGCAGTCTTAAGTTCCATATTGGGGAAAGGGCTTTACATGTTCTATGTAATAGACACGGCGCCGAAATTGAAAAATAATTTAAAGTTTCAAAATGCATGCATCGTTGTTGGCATACATCTAATAAACTTTTAGAATGCTGGCTATGTTTTTTTTTAATAAAATGAATTTTAGTGTCGTCTGCCTTTCAAAATTTTATATATCCGCTTAACTTTGATGAGGAAATATACGCAGAGTAGCAAACAGGTAAGACCACATGCCAGCCCCCAATTTACTTGGCGGGTGGCCTGTATCTAACCTGTTTGTATAAGCATGAAGTCCGTTCCAGCACTATAAGGGTTAGTGCTTGACATTGTAAACAGAATATTTACGGACAGTGTTTTCATCTCCATGTACCCCTTTACCATACCACTATGCAATCTACTCGGCAAACCCCGGCTTGTGGCGGAGATTGCTGAATAGATCCGATTGCAAACGGACATGCCCTCCGTTGCCACCATGTTGCCGGACTACTTTCGAAATGGCTCCCCATAGCCTCCGAGGTTACTTTGAAGCAATGGCCGAGGTGTTCCGAGTGACCACTGTTTCCAAAACCGGCAATTGCTTTCCACGTTGCGATCATTGGTAACGGAAAAATGGAGATATCCTCATACAACTTCATTAACAATGGAATACATTGTTGCGATATGAAGGTTAGACCTTACAGAACAGAGCACTGTCTGAAAAGGTTGCCAAAATATGATGCACTGTCACCTTTTTCTTTTGTTAGGGATTTCGCAAAGTCCAATAGCCGCAGTGAATCTGTGTTATTTTCCTTGATACGCCGCCGACTTTCGAGGTTCTCTAGTTCAACAAGTATGTCCTTTGAACAATACATGTGACCACTCGAAGTCATGCAGTACACAAGAAAGTAAAATGCAAATGAAACGACATCGCCCGAAATATTGCCATTGGCTTCGACGTATTCCTTTACATGCCCAACAAGCCGATTTTTATCTTTGCTATCAAAGTTGATCTCTTCTGCTGTTTTGGCTTCATCATGCTCATCAATAAGCCTTCTAAGGAGCCTCCCAGCATCGGGAAAACGCCCCTTGTTGATAAGAAGCAATGAATAATCAATAACCTGGTGTCTATCTTCTTCACAGACACGTTTGTAAAGCAGCACGGCTTTTGCGAGGAGTTCCGCTTTCTTTTGTGAGGTACATCCTTCCGAACAGGCAAGTCTGTGATACATGCGGGCCACATCCAAGTTAAGTTGTGCAAATTCTGTGTATTCGTCTTCTAAACCTACAACGGTTTCGAAGAAGGTCATGCACCACTCTGGATCATGGAATGAGAGCCCAGCTTTATCAACAAATTCCACGAGCGTAGCATCTAGATTCATTGGTTTGAGCCAGCGATTATACACGCCTATCAAGCAACGAATGCCTTCTTTGTGTTTGAACAATGCTGCCTCGTCGCTGGTAGACGTTTCTGCTATTAAGAAGTTACAAATCCTGTAACTAGTTACAAGTATTCCTTTCATGACTGACATCTCCTTGTTTCGATGTTCTTTAAAGTCCACCATGTCTGTTAAAAGAGGTTCCACCATCTCTCTAAAGGTAAAATATACACAATGGTGAGGGAACAAACGATTATCCGTGAACTCTAGAACTGGGGAAATCGGGTCTCTTCGGACACCTTCCACAGCAGCAATGACTATAGCAATATCAGCATCATTTAAATGTCCAATGAGGTTGTTTTCTGGCAAGAAGAATGTTGGGACATGCTTCTTTTTTAGACACTCCATAACCACGTCAAGTATGTACAAAATGCAGTTTCCAGGATAATCCTTCCAGTGAGAAACAGGAAGACGTTCACAGCAATGCAAAAACACCGATTTGAATACGTAGGAGGACAAAATTCCCATTGGTTTGATTTTCTGGTGGTGAAGTATCTTGATGTAGATAAAACATTGCCTTTGGTAATCTGTGACGGCCTCTCGGGCAAGCTTTCCTTCCGAAGCAGAAAACGACAATCTCCATTCTAGATCCGGCGATTCACTTTGTTTTGATGGTACCCCAACAACGTGGCATCCATCCTTGATTATAGTTTCGACAACGTGTGCTGGTATCCAGTGTGATTTCCTCACCCTCGCTTCCCATGCATCAGCCACGCTAGGCCATGGGTAACATGGCAGGGCTAACACTAAGTCCTTCGATATACCACCTTTAACATGAAAGACAGAACCCGAGGGAATGTCGTCTACAAGGGATATTGCTGGCCCTTGCTTCTCCACAGCTATAATTTTTGATAAAGCCGTGAACATCATATCAGTATATTTAGTACCACTCAGATAATATTTCCCAGACCTTTCGTCAAGTACAAATGTTTCATCAGCTTCTTTCGTCGATGGAAGACATATACGCACATACCCTGGGCTATCTTCTACGTACTCAAAGTAAGCTTTGCAATCGGTCTCATTGACATCAAACCCTTCTTCAGTTGACACGTTAAGCTGCGAGCTGACCCAGAGCGTATCTACATCAGATAGTACCTCAACATCCGGCGGTGCACCGGCTGACCTCTTCCGGTCGATAGAGGGCGGGATGCTGTATCCTTCCGCCATACTTCCGGTCACAATAATATCAATAACACCGTCAATATCGATGTCTGATTCAGCTAGCTTTGATTTTATGTTCTCATAATGCTTCTTGGTTGTCTCCCATTTAATCGTGTGCAATGGAAACAGGGTTTGAAGCAGGTATGATAGATGCATGGTTGACAGCTCGTACCTCGGGTCCCAATCTCCTTCGATAAACTCTACAGCTTGATCCATGACTGCAATAATAGAAATAACAATAAATATATAAATGAAAGCTAAGAAAGTCTGTAAATCAAATGACGTTAACAAAATGAAGATGGACTTCCTGTGAGTTCAGAATAAATATAAATATCATCCTGTATTGGCATACCCACTGTCTTCTTTGTCGTTGATACCTCATCGTCAATGCGTTTGTTTGATATAAGATTTGTATACATAAATGTAAAAATGCTCACGAACTAGCTTGAAGTCTAAAACACTAGTGAAGAATATCATTCACAATGTCTATTAAAGTAAGTTGCCTTTTTCAAATCCACACTTAACCCTTATAGTGCTGGAACCGACTTCATGCTTATGTAAACAGAATAGATCCAGGCCAGCCATCAAGTAAATTGGCGGGTGGACTGTGATCTAACATGTTTGCTACGCTCTTTATCTTGCCTCAACAAAATTGAGGTTTTGGAAAGCAAAAATCTTTTTATTTCTTTTTAATATTACCTAGCATTTTAAGGGTTTAAATATATCATATTTAAACGAATAAGTAGTCTATATTTTGCTGCAACAGCAACAACAACAACAGAGTTTTCTACAAAACGAGAAGGCATCCGTTATGAATATATGGTAAAGAAACATTAACTACATTTCAGTGGTGACAGACGAATTAACTATTTTGACGAAACACAACCATTGCCCCTGAAGGCTTCAATAAATAGCCTGTCGTCGTAATTACTAATGTAGTGCTTAGAGGGAGAGCAATGACAAGGGGGAAAAACGCCCCCTCCCCTCATGACTAATATAATTTGATGGACAAGAGCGTGCATAAATGTACTTAAATCATCATAAAACTCTGGAAAACATTGTGGGAAAGGAAGAAATTGCTCGTTAATAGCAATTTCTCCTTTTCCCACAATGTTTTCTACCCTATCAGAAGATTATTTCCAATTTTATCACATTTTGATATGTTGTCTGCAAACTCTTTCAATATGGGACGAAAATTTGGCGTTAGGTAAATGGTTTAAAATCTATAATATGTCACTCCAATTTCGAAAAAGGTCATTGGTTGACAGTCACCTCACACAAGACAGTACTGCTCTTTGCTATCGAAACCCAAACAATGTATTTTTCAGATATTTAAAAATTAAGTATGTTAATTAAATAATCGGTAGTGCAAGATCATTAAATCATTGTTTTATGTTAAAAATCCTTCCTTCCAAACATCCCTATCGTTTGCTCATACCCAGTAACCAACTATTTTCTTTCGACAAAATAATGATGCGTTAGATAAGCAGTGTGGCAAACAAATCGTTTTGCTTATATGATTAATGAAAATCCTTTCAAAAGGTGAGTATGTATATATTTATGTGAGGTTCGTTTACTCGGTTGTGTTACGGAAATATCCGTTTTCATTACGGATACGTTCGGGTGTTTCCGGAATGTATGGTCATATATATACCGCTATACCGGGTTTATTGGTCATCGACGTTTAGAGCGGGCTATAGTACAGATGATAAACAAACTAGAGTTGCCACGTCACCATGGACGAACTGGATAGTATGCCTACACTTGAGGAGTCAAGTAAGTCCCCCGGGGATTTGTTAATAGGAGCGTTCTCATTATTCAGAATATATCTTGATTCTCAACTGAAAGACTTCAAGCAGTTTATATTACTCAAGCAGAAAAAGAGAACGCACTTGTTCAATTGAAACATGAACCAAATACATTTCAGTATGAGTTCAACATGTGAATTCAAGACGGTCTAGTAATTGTGGCTAAATATAAACTTAAATGCCGCATACAGAAATGGGTGCTCTTTTAGAGAGTTTGATTTAAAAGATGAAAAGGACAAATAACTTAGTACTACTAACAGAAACATCCCCTGTAAGCTGGGACACTGAGTCAGAATACAGAAAACCCAAGAGTAGGTTCTGATAGTGAAAATAATTAGCGTGCTAAACAAGCAGAAGCAAGATTCATTAAGAAACACAGTAAAAAGAGGTCTCCAAGCGATTCCCAAAGATTAAACCATTATTCACGTTATGTTCATTCTGATTTCATGGCCTGCCGAGACACAGCAGTCCAGAACATGGTGGCAGTGGCGAAAGGTTTCAACCGACAGCGTAATCCACTTCCCATCCCAAACATAGTTAGAGCTACAGAGAAAGCGTCGTCTGATTCGTGGCTACAAGGACCACTTCAGGAGTGTGTGTACAGACGATGGTCGGGACAGTCATGGTATTTGGGGATGCAGCAGGTAGAGGAAGAAAGAACATTCAATGATAAGTAGTTCTATGAATTATCAAATTACGAAAATCAGGATGGTATAGTAATAGATACAGAATTAAATACTAAGCTTAAAGGTCGACTTCAACAGAATATTTATCATTCAAGAAGGATTTAGGTACACAAATCCTGAGATTCTGGACATTACTGAAAACAATTAGAATAAACTGTATATTAAGAATGCTATATCGAAATAGGCTTTAATCTTGTCTGATATCATTTACATCAGATCGATAGTTGTATTTAGCCCGAGAGGGAACATGCATAATGCTTGTTTTGTAGGACGTACATTATAAGCATCAAAGGGACCAATGACACAGATCCGTGAGGATGAGGAATTACACAACGGGGTTCCAAGAGCGAAAGGAAACTTGTTTATTGTGATTGCATATATTGTAGGAATAGTGAAAATGAATAAACATTGTAATGGTTTTCCAAGAGAGAAAGGAAATGTTCGATAAGATCGCATTTAAAGAGACAGGAATTTAATTCAGTCGATTCGAGTATAGAAAAGAGAAATGGATGATACGATATGAATTAACATTGAACGGACTTAAGGTATTTGTCTATGAGGCTGTGGCGAATTGGATAATGCGTTTCAAATTGCTAAAAGGGAATTCCCTGATTCAATTGCATTTCACATTGCACGAAACGAAGGGACAAAATCTACTTGTATAAGAGGTTACGGCGAATTACACTACGATTTCCTATGGGAAAGGTTTTAGTTGATTTCAACCGAATACAGAGTAAATAACCTGTTTGTATGACTTCTCTCAATTCTGTCATGTAGTTGGTCGTAGAACACAGATGATTAAGTTACCTCATTAACATGTACATCCCTAGTAGAACAATGGGTTTCCATGAGTGAAAACGGAATTGCTTGATTCGACTCCAGAAAAATAATTCACATTGCACGCAGCGAAGGGACTAAACATACTTGTCTACGAGGGTGTGGTGAATTCAGTATTGCCGTTTCGACGGGAACGGTTTCAGTCAATTGGATTTGTATACAGGTTAAACATTGCTATAAGGTAACGGGCTAAGGGACGGGGATGATAAACGCTTTTTAAGAAATAGCGATTTCATTTCTATTCCGTGATTCATATAAATTGCATAAACCTAATGCTAGGTTGATAGATACCTTTTAGGATTAATAATCCATCAGAGAGAATACGGGGCCAAAAAGAGACCTGTAAATACAGGCATCCAGAGCACATTCACCAAAACAATGATGTGTACATAAGTAGTAATGCCGTAATGCAAGTTGACTGTTTGTATGCAAGTTATAGGTTCTCTACACAATGGCTATTCGAATTCCACCATATAGTTGTCTATAGAACACACGCAATTAATTCACCTCATTAACATGCATTCCCCAAACAAAGCGGGCGAAGTTATGTGTACAAAGGCCATTACGTTCTCTTCGGAGAAATAAACGAGATATATAGTACTCATGTTGCCAGTAATCCGATTACATGTGTTGTCAGGTAGTACAGGTTCCTTAAACAGATTGATTACTACGGAATGGGTTGGTACGTACAGATTGGTCTTATCGTGCCCGGGTGTGTTAGTTATCTTAAGAATTCCGGATTACCGTTGTTCTGATGTACTACGGCAAGATAATTGCTGTAAAATACTCCAATCGAGTATTAAATAATTCAGTTAATGCATCCTAAAAGAACAGATCTATATGAGTTAATAAAACTAGATGTATTCATTATGTAATACATTCAGATATAACTGAATACCAGATAGATCCCGAGATCCCGTACTTTTTCGCTCGATAAACTGTGGCCCGTTCCGGACACTACTACACTTAATCGTTCTGTTTTCCTTTTATTCGTAGTAAAAGATTACTGTATAAATGATTTATATTTGGCTGAATGTAATGAAAGAAAATATAAATATATTTATGTGAGGTTCGTTTACTCGGTTGTGTTACGGAAATATCCGTTTTCATTACGGATACGTTCGGGTGTTTCCGGAATGTATGGTCATATATATACCGCTAGCGCGGGTTTATTGGTCATCGACGTTCAGAGCGGGCTATAGTACAGATGCCCTCCCTCCCGCCCAAACTATTCAGAAATTAAAGACAAGTTCCATTTGTCTGGGAGGTGTTCATCCTCCATTTGCATTACCAGCTTGGTGTACAGAGCAAAACCAATGGTTCTCATTAACCAGGGAAAAAAAATACTCGTTCCCAATGCATAACTACTGATTGTCTGTTTCAGAAGTAGCGATTACCTGTTGTTGCCGATAACTAATTCGACAAGAATACTGCGTGGTATGGGTGGAGTTGGTTTAGAAGAGGATTCCAAGGACAGTTATTCAGCAATCAGTGTCTATGATTGCTTATTGTGCTTTTCATATTAATAATGCATAAATGCATGGACACATTATATTACCGTAGTCAATTGGTAATATGTTATATGTTTGGAATCCTGAGTGAGATAGTACATTGCTAATAAAACTGTGGCCCGTTCCGGACACTACTACACTTAATCGTTCTGTTTTCCTTTTATTCGTAGTAAAAGATTACTGTATAAATGATTTATATTTGGCTGAATGTAATGAAAGAAAATATAATAAGGTTTTCAATGATAGCGATTGTAAGGTTCACTCGCCCTTAACTCCAACAGAATATTATCCTGTATGTTTTTGTTAAGTTCTTACGAACAATTTATCCCTTTGCTACTATTGTTTCAATCCAACATCATAAAGTAAGTGTGCTCCTGTTTTGAATACTGTGTCGTCTGCTTTTTGCAATTTGTATCAGTCACGGATTTCAAAATAGAAAAAGTTTAAGCATTGTCTCAAAATACAACCTATTAAAAGCTTATCATATCATATCGTTGGTTTACCGTCCATTTTGTATTAGCCATTTAGGCTTTTCATAGGTCTAAAGTCTCATCCAAAGGACTTGTGAGGCGAAAAATACAAGAAAGTATCTCTGAAATTTCCAGCTAAGGCTAGTTAACACGATTACCTGTTGACATTAATAGAAAAAAGTCATTTCTCAATTTCCTCTAACCCTTAGAATGCTGGTTGATTTAATAGAATAAGATAAATATATGTGTGTGTGTGTGTGTCGTCTGCATTCATAAACTTTAAAATACCTGCTTAATTTTGTTGAGGAAAAATACTCAGACTAACAACAGCTTAGATCAAAGACCAGCCGCCACTGTACCTGGCGGCTGGACTGGATCTATCCTGTTTGCATAAGCATGAAGTCGGTAAGGGTTAACAATTAAGGGAAATATTATACAAAGAAATAAAATTCTGATTCTCGCCTATGGCTGTGTCGATGAGGGACAATACATGTACCAAATCGCTTTGAACAAAATTGATCTTGCATTTCCGCATACGAAACCTCGACGTGCGAAAGGTAATAGAATTTCACATTCGCGCCGATATAAATGACTTGGTAATTTGCAATCGTATCTACTCGGCAATCCCCGTAACAAGTCGGTAGATATACCTCGTAGGCAGTACATGAATACACCAGAAATCCTGGGGTAATTCGCCTTATTTCCGGCGGATAACGCAAAATGCACACAGGCACTAAATATGTATTTAGATACACGCAAATTGGTTATATATCACAAATGAATGGTATTTTTACCCTTTTCATTAAAGATGATCATATGAACACATCTTTGTTTCATATTTTGTCAATCAGCTCTTTCCGGCAATCCCCGGCTTGTGACGGGGATTGCCGAGTTGATACGATTGGCCCTTCGTTGCTGACCTACTTTCAAAAATGGCTCCCCATTACCTCCGAGGTTATTTTAAGAAATGACCGAGGTGTTCCGAATGGGTAATTTGTACAGTTTTAGCATTCGGAACACCTCGGCCATTTCTTAAAATAACCTCGGAGGTAATGGGGAGCCATCTTTGAAAGTAGGTCAGCAACGAAGGGCATGTCCGTTTGCAACCGTATCTACTCGGAAATCCCCGGTACAAGCCGGGGATTGCCGAAAAGAACCGATTGACAAAATATGAATCAAAGATGTGTTCATATGATCATATTTAATGAAAAGGGTAAAAAAAAACATTCAATTGTGATATTTAACCAGTTTGTGTGTATTCAAAAACATATTTAGTGCCTGTATGCATTTTGCGTTATCCGCCGGAAAGAAAGGCGAATTACCCCAGGAATTCTGGTGTATTCATGTACTGCTTACGAGGTATATCTACCGACTTGTTACGGGGATTGCCGAGTAGATACGATTGCAGTTTTAGAAGACATATAGAGATAAAAAGAAAAAAAAAACGCACTGAAATTCAACGTCATTTCAATTATTTAAAACCCATTCAATTCACTCTCACCTTGAACTTTTAAAACGAAAGTAAATGAGTCGTGCTTGTTGATGATGATAATTAGGGGAAACGGTCTTTTCCATATGTGGCAAAACGGCAAAATGGCCAACTCATAAAGAGTTATTTCCCTTTTTGAATCTTTATTCTCCTTTTTTTCTCGGGTTTTTCCTAACTCGGATGATCCAAGCTGTAACTGTGAAATATGATTCAACGTCTGGATCATTCGGACTAGGTTTTTCCCAGTCTGGCATCATCCAACCAGCATGGCGGTGAACGAGGGGGTCAGCGCTGGATCTGTGGAGGAAGCGCTTAGTATCTTGAGGGATTTTGAGTTAAGAACACATTCAAAATTTTGTGTCTACACGTCTTCAAAAGATTTTGGCCACACAAGTATGTTACGCTTATATTTTATTGGTTACTGGTCAACTCGCACCCTTGTCAACTCGTACCCTTGTTAACTCGTACCCTTTTTGGTTAACTCGTACCCAAATCTTTTGTTAACTCGTATTTTCTAGGTCAACTCGTGCCTACCTTATATTTACATATGTGATTCAATACACAGTACACAAGTACAAACGAGGAAAGTTTCATAGATACGTATTAATTCCCTCAAATGGGTTGTAAATGGCATAGCATTAAACGTTAATAGATTGCTTTGCTTTATTGTCCATTTTCAATCCAATTTGTGAACTGTTTGTGAGGAGAGATAAAAATGATGTAAGCGTGAAAACTTCGATGAAAGCGATTGCCCTTTATTAGTATAATCATCGTATAAATAAAGACATGTAACTAAAGAAAGTCGGCAATTAATGATATCACATTGATCAATGTCATTAAGGTAATACCATACATAATCTTAATGGCAGGTTTTTTTTTGTGGATTAATTTATTACTTAGCTGACTTTTATTAACCAATTTGAATCACAATGTTGGAGAAACTTGGACGCAATGTTGCTATTTAATGTTATATTCAAATTGATATGGGGAACCCAATCGATACATGCTATTCAATATAAGAAACCAAATATATAAGAATCCCAAAATAACAATCCAATACGGATTAGAGAGGCTCAGCCTAGAATTGATCTCGGGACAAGGTAAACAAGAGATGTGGTTTACAACAGAGATTTGACAGGTATGGCATACTCCAATTATTGCTTTGTGCCTAGAAATGACAATTCTTTTTAAAGAAAAAAAAGCTATTGCATGTACAATATGTATGAAATTCTCCTCAAAGTTTGTAAAATCAGACCGACGACGGGTCACCCATTGGCCCTGGGAAATTTTCCATATGTTATATATATGTATTTATATTATCTTTATTTCTTCAGTAAGTTCTTGACAAGCAGAACTGATGACGGGATTTTGACTGAAGTACTCCAGGAATGGCATGTAGAGGTGCCTTCCCACACAAAGCAAATGGATGGGAGTTCTTGTGGTATCTACTTGCTTAAAGTATGTTATATCTATTGTTATCAAAAGTGGGTCCTTCCCCAGAATGTGCTCTGTTCTTCAAGAAAGAATCATTCTCAACAATGAGACCAATATGAAATAGATAAAATTAATTCAATTTCATTTGTACCATAATTAACATTGACCATATCTGAAATTGATGTGGGATTTGAGGCATTTCAACAAACTCTTATGAAACCAAAAAAGGCCAAACAATTTTAACTCTTTTGCACAAATGCCCCATTTTATGTTGACATGGAGCTTAAAGAATGCTTTCCTTAACCAAGCAGATGCTTTATTGTTTTCCTTGCAAGTAGAAATGTTGATAACATTTGTTTCAGGAAGAAATCATTTGAATTGAACATGAAATGAAACTGTCATTTGTTAAGAGCATAAGAGATTGCCTTATCTTGGATAGAGCAAGCCTTATACCAATATTGTATGTTTAATGAAAGGTGCATATTGCTTTCAAAATTTAAAACTTTTATTCAGAAAGGAGATACTGCTTTGTTGGAAACAATCTAGGGTACTATACACACACAATTGGATAGACACTTGCATATGTGCAATAAAGATTTTTAATGACAGAAATGAGAGTCAGAATAAAGATTACCATGTATCAAAATGATGAAATAATCATTTATTTTCCATTTGAGATTATATATAATGGACCTTAAACATTGATCAAATTATTTGCAGTTTGCCAACAACTTTTTGGCTGAACGATCACTAGCTTTCCATTGGACAAACAAGCAGGTGAACCATGCACGGATGTCTGTAGCTGCCTTTCTCCTTGGAGTATCAAGTAAGATATTTTAACTTAATTTTCAAGATAAACCATTGTGTAACAGATTTCAAATCAATAAGGATCATGAAATGTTAACACCATTTCCCTTATGATAAATGGAGCATTCTGAGAGGTGTTCTGGATCCTTTTAAGAATTACAGAGTTATCATAGGATTGGCAATGGTGTACGCTACATGATGTAAGTTCTTTATTTTAGTATTTCTAAAATAATAGGAGTATTTTCTGTATGAAATTCCAATATGATAGATTCTAGCTTTGTTTGAAAGATGAGTGAGAGAATAAAGGATTGCTATGATTTTACTTATCTTACAGAGCCAAGAACAATAATGGTAAGAGATGAAACCAGTTTAATAGAACAGACAGAATTAGGGGTAGGCAAATTCCCTTTTGCTTTTTGGCATTCTAGTTTATACTGTTGAACTCTTTGATTATTTGAACAGTGATTGATACTACAAAAATATATAAACATAGAAAATGGGTTTTCGCCATTTATGAAATGTAAGATGAGAATATTTGGTTTTGCCTACTTCTTTAGTGTCAATTATAGTTTGGTTTTTTTCTTTAGTTGTTTTAAAGTTCAACTTTAAGAAGAATGAGGAGAGATATACTACTTACCTAAGTGTTAGCGTTATGCTTTGGTTTAACTACTGAGGGGAGTGAATTGAAATTTCACACATTGACTATGGATCATACTGATATATTACTGGCCAAGTGCAATAACTCTGCACCTGATCTCAACAAATTATGCCAGTTTCTGTACTCTGAAATTCTTTGTTAAGTTTGTATGCATCTTCAAATTTCAAAAACAAATTATTATTCCCTTCTCTTGCCATTTTTGAATTGTCAATTGTGCTTCTTTTTTTCAAATTGTCTTACTCTCAAACTGTTCTTTAAATACTGTGCATCATTTATCTCTCTGCGGAAGTGTATTCAACCAATCATACCAATTCTTTTTATGTAAGAAGTGACCCCAAAGATATTCAATCTACATAATGCTATGTGTGAGAGAAGACCAGTGGTTTGATTTTTTGATGCAAGATTCTATACTTGTGATCTGTAAAATTATTGTCAAATCTAGACAAAGTATTTCCTCTTTTGTAATACTCCTAAGAGTAGATTTGATAATACTCCATGAGCTACCTGCTCAAAGCAAGACAGGCTAAATTGGAACTTTATGCAGGCAGGTTTTTTAAGTACAAACTACATCATAACCAAAACTACATTATTGTTTTTTTAATGCTTATCATTTGATTGATACTTAAGAAATTGGTGCTTCTATTTTTTTCCCTTTTCTCTCTTCCCTTTTAGGCAAAACCATATTGCATTCGAAAGACCAGATGTAAGGTAAGCTTTTTCTTGTATTGGAAATTTGCATCAACCTCTTTTTAATTTTTTTCTTTTTTCTTTTTTTTCTGTGACCTGCTTGTTTAGGGGTGCAGATAAAGCTTTACGCTTCTGAAAGACATGTTAAAAAGTTCCAATGTGAAAGTCAGAAACTACACATACCAACCACAGGGGAGTCCCATCATTTGGCAAACCAACATCTTTCTTCTCTGCTGAAGATCAGATCAGATCTTGTAATAGTTGCTTTTGTTTTAGCTGCATTGGTTTAATAAAACAACAGTCAGCATATCTTGTATATGAACATTGCTTGACTGTTGTAGAGGACATTGGAACCAACTAAGAAGAAATGAAAATTTTGTTGCCTGTCATTGCTTAAAGCTTAATGTTTAAGAAATTCCCATACTTCAACAAGGGATTGATTATTGATTTCTTACGTCAACTTGTGAAAATATAAATGTTAAGATTATTGTATAAATGTCAGTTTTGTTTCATTCTATAGAGTTATAAACTGTTGTTGAATTTTCTTTCATATGGCACATTTTATCATTTGCAAAACCATTTTTAAGAAAATATCTGACTTTCTCTGTTTATAGGGAAAGCGATCAAGCTTCTTTTAACCTACAATTGAAAAGAAGACACATGAAGTGAGATTGTATTGTCTATGTCAACTACCAGATGATGGGTAAAACAGCTTTAATGCTTTGTTATTAACTACTACATTATAACCATTGCCTTTTGGTAATTGTGTGCGCTTTACTTGAATTCACAATGCTAATATCTATATGATTACAAATACCAATGCTTTTAGATATGAATTTTCTTGAGAGTTAGGCTATGAAACAGAATGCTGATGGTTCTACTAGGCGTGTCGCAATCAATATGTGTGATTTTAAGCATGGGGATTTCTCTTATGGACTATTAATCAGGAATCACAATTGAATCAATTTAATGGTTGACTCAGTATAAAAGACAAAAAAGAATATTTTTTACTGTCATCCTTTCTAAAAAAAAAAAAATTGAGAGAAAATAAAAAGCATGTATAAAATTTGTTATTTCTAAATCTTTCATGGACTTAAACTGATTTCTAACGCAGTTTTTAACCTGTTCTTTTTTGTTTTTTATCTAATTGATAGATGTAGACCTTACTTGTTATTGAAACAGGATAATTATTTTGTTAAAAGCATACTAGCGCTCAAAAAAACTGGGTAATAATGGTTATATATTCAGATAGAATATATTGAAACAAAGCGAAAAACCACAAGATCATGACAATATAACGCCTGCAGCATTTGTTATCTATTTTTCAAAGTGCTATTTTCACAAATTTGGTGCCCACCAATTTTACTTCATTATTTACATTCGAGTTAAACCTAAAAAACAAGAAGCGCTCAGATTAATGAGTGGCGATCACCTGAATCATGTGAAACACATTAAAATACTGTCATGTATCCAATATTAACATTGTGAACATTCAAAATAGAGAATTTCTTGGGTTTTGTTAGTTCCCAACCTTTCTCAGCTGACCTAGTTTTATCGCTAATTGTAAACAAACCTAATAGAATTCACTTTTTTAAAAGCATCACTATAATGTGTAACACTCTCACTCCTCTGTAAAGGGGAATTTAAAGTAATTTTCAATTATTCTAGAATTTTCATAATTTAAGTGTTAATGAGCACAAGTATGGCTTTAATTTAAATCTTTCTATATGAATGATTTCAATAACAAAATATATTTTGAAAAAAAAAATAGCAGTTTTTATTCCCAACTGAATTTTAGTTTGACTTTTTGAAGAATATGGATACTACCACTGGGGCGTTTGCAATCGAACATATGTATCTACTATGACCTACATATGGAATGGGTTGATACTTCACACAATCATGTGTTCAGGGTCATTATGTAAGGTCCCTGACCAAGTCTCTGGATTTTATTTTTAGGAAAATGCAGATCCCTATCAAAATCTACTGCAAGGATCGGTTTTAAACTTCATAAATGTATTTGAGAACATAATCTAAGGTCACTGACAAAATCTCTAAACACTGGCTATGCTTGTAAGTAAATTATGTCTTTTTTGGTACTAAGAAAGATTTTGTTAGAGTTTTACATGCAAGTTTGTTTCTCATAAAGTGCTATAGCCGATAGCGAGTGAATTGAAACTTTACACATGGACTAAATGTCAAAATCTAAGGTAACTGACCAAGTGCAATAACTCTGCTATTGATTTGGTGCAATTAATGCCAGCCTCTGTACTCAGAAAATGTTTCTGAAACAAATCATTGTACATTGATCTATATCCCTTTTCGACAATATAAGAAAGTCGAGCGTGATGGCTTATGGATATCTCTTGTTTTACATTACAGCAGTCTGATGATATTGTGCAATTCATGCACAGAGTGATTTCATCTACATTGTTTAGGCATCAACAAGACAGATATTCCCAAGAAAGGCACCAACTACTTTTGCAAGAGATGCTTAGAATTTGATATGTCTGCTTCATTCAAGGTGATTAAAATAATATATAACTACGCTGGAGATACATAGTCTGTATACTATGGTAGAATGAATGTATTCTGATTTCAATTAGAAAACTTTGTCAGAACAAGAGTGATTTCTTCATATGAGCGAAAGAATGGTCAGTTCTAATTCACACTATTTTGGTATGCCTTATGTTGTGAAATGTGTATATATCTCGATTTGTTGTATTGTTTACTGAAAAAATGTTTTGGTTAAAGCTTGTAGTCTATACGGTCTATAGATTGCCTATTTTGAAACCTTTCATATAAAACAACAAACGAAGAAGCATCTAAAATGTTGACCTGTTGTCAGATTTCCTCTGACAAGTTATGATTTGAAGTCGTTTTTCCAGACTCTTTCATTTTGTGATAAGTTGAAAATCTAAATTAAATCTTGAGCAATGAAAGATTTGGTGAATACTATGTTATCATCAGAAGTTGTTTTCTTCTTTCACTAGCAACTGAAGACTAGGCAATTGCTTTAATGGACTACATAACTGCTTCGATTCGAAGATTCGAAAATCTAGAAAATTCTAAGATTCGAAAATAAAATGTCACCTATAGATAAAATGACTGCATATATTTTTATATTAACATAAAACTAAACTCTTTAACTACATCTTTGACAGATCACGTGGAGCACGATAAGAGCCTATTTGAGGGAGATTCGTATGTGCATGCTGAAACGAAAAAGGAAAAGATGAAGCCCCTAAAACATCCAGGTTGCAGTTTTTCTTGCATACAGAGGAGACATGTCAGGCTGAGTTAACGATGAAAGAAAGATGAAGGAGATGATGATCATTATAAATATTGAAGAAATAATATATGTCCATGTGTCCAGTATGGATGTACTGGTGTCATATCTCCTCAATTACTGACCTGGCGCGGTTTACAGTTAGAACGTCCCAATGTCAGAACGTCCCGTTGTTAGAACGTCCCAGTATTTGTCAAAACGTCCCAGTAGGGGTAGGAAAAATTGTCAAAAAATTTGACAAATATACTGGGACGTTTTGACAAATACTGGGACGTTCTAACAATGGGACGTTCTGACATTGGGATGTTCTAACTGTAAACCCCTGGCGCAATGTGGTTTCCACAGTAACTTTCCAAACAACAACATGCCAACATTTATAAACATCTTTTCTTGAACGGCCATCTTTTATACTAGAAGAAAAGGAATACTTCCATACAAGAAGTGAAGAATAAACAGTGTGGTTTTGTGGTAACTATTTCCAGGGTTATCAGGTCTCCCTCTTAGATGAATAGCAAAGATTTTTGGAGATCATTGTGTGTGAGACATTATGGACTTATAATGGAAATTATTTTTGATCAACGTCTTAATGTTGTCAAAGATTATTCAATTGCTTTTTGTGTAACAAAATAGTAAACTGGAATGAAAGCAAAACACATGAAGGTAAATAATCATTTTGATAATAGTTATCATATTAAATTTGAAGATAAAGGAACATGTTTTAATTCACCTTTGTATTGTTTATTATTCACTGAACATACACCCTTAATCAACCTTGTTTTATATACGATTTTGAAAGATAAAAGATTATAAAAATAACTTTTGTTTTAGAGTATAAGTAATCTTATAAGTATAATAAAAACACAAATTGATCTTAGTAAGAAAATAGCTGGGTTTACATACTTAAAAGAAGGATTTTGATGTTAACATTTTTGTTATTTCAAAGAGTTTACATTTAAGATCAATACAGCTTGGCTATTCAAAAGAGTCTTGACTACTCTGCAGCATCACACTTCTGCTATATTTTTGCACATGTGCAACTTCTCAAACGGAATTTTGTAAAGTCACTGACCAAGAAAATTTTGCCTGCATCTTCTCATCTTGCCTTTTAAATCGTGTACCTTTGGGCATCAGTTATGCTGCACCAGGTTTTATCTTTGAAAATTCATATAAACACTAGTGGCAATGGTATCGACTCTGAATACATGTAAAACCTTATGATATGCTGGTCAAGAGTTAAAAGGCATTCACAACAAGATAACCTTTTTGAGCCTTTAGACAAACGATGAATTATAGCAATTTACCAGCTACAGATATCCAGTTTCAATTCCGTTGTTAACTCGCTCCATGTATGTCAGAAAAGTATTGTTGATTTTATGTTTGTATTATGGGCAGGAAGCCTCATTTATATTTAAGTGATCAAGCTATTGATGTTTATGGGCAAAGAAGTAGTAACTTGGGCAAATCTTTGTCAATTGTTGTTAACACTTAAGCCAACTTACTATTTTAGTTTATTTGGATTATGTCCCTCTATTTTCAAATGATGAAACTCAATAATTCGTTGGAAAGTTCTGGTTTATCTCCTTGAAATGAACAAGTTCTATAAGCATGATTGATATTTTCAAATTTTGATTTTTAGCTAGACTATTCGAAGAATAAGGAGAGCTATACTACTCACACAGGCGTCGCTGTCAGCGTCACACATTGGTTAAGTTTTTATGTGCAAGTTTGTATCTCATTAACAACTGTATGGAATGGGTTGATACTTCACACATGTGTTAAGGGTCATACTTTAAGGTCCCTGACCAAGTTTCAAACCTCTAGTTTTAAATTTAAGCAACTTATTTGGCTTTTTGTACTTAGAAAATCTTGGTTAAGTTTTTACATGCAAGTTTGTATATCATGAACTGCTGTATGGAATGGTTTGATACTTCACATATGTGTTCAGGTTTATAATTTAAAGACCTGACCAAGTTTCAATTCTCTTGTATTGACTTTGAGAAAATTATATGGCCTTTTTTACTTAGAAAACTCTTTGTGAAGTTTTTGTGTGCAAGTTTGTATCTCATGAACTACCATATGAAATTGGTTTTTACTTCACACATGTATTTAGAGTTATAATCTAAGGTCCCTGACAAATTTTCATATCTCTAGTTTTGAATTTAAGCAACTTGTTCAGCTTTTTGTACTTAGAAAATATGGGTTAAGTTTTTGTGTTCAAGTTTGTTTCTCATGAACGACTGTATTGTATGTTTAAATACTTAATACATGTATTCAGGGTAATTATTTGAGGTCCCTGACCAAGTTTCATATCTTATGTTTTGAACTAAGCAAACCATGCAGTCTTTTGTACTTAGAAAATCTTGGTTTAAGTCTCTCAACAACTATTGTAAGAAATCATTGTGGGCACCCTCATATTTTAAAACAAATGATATTTCACTGACCTAAACCCCTCTCCGACATTATCGAATAGTCGAGCATGCTGTCTTACGGACAGCTCTTGTTCAATGTATAATAAATAATTGCTATCGTGTGAGAAATAAATAGGAAAAATATTATTTATGTATTCGTATTTGTTTTTCTTTTTGTATTGAAACTACAGGTATTTGAATGTCCCCTTCAAGCAAAACAAATTATTTCAGAGAAAAGCTTTGTAGTTGCCAAATGACTGATGAACTTTGAGATTCAAGCTTTTTGTAAAGCAGATTTGTGTTATCAGATGCAGTATTCATGGTAAAGCATGGTCATTTCCCCATGTTTTAAAGACAGGAGTCTACTTTGAACAGATTTTCATCTAGCCACACATCAATAGAAAAGTACAAAGGAACGCCCCAAAGTTTGCTAAACAGAATCCTATAGCTCTATCCCAAGATTATTTTTCAAATTCATCCCATTTAGAAATGTCGTCTGAAACTCTTCCAGTTAGGGACTCTCTAAACTATTTCTCAACTATTTTTGGTAAAGGGTTAAACAAACAAAAGTTTGATCTGGCCAGGTCTCAAACTTCAGACTCCCGTCTTCCAAGTCAAACCTATGAATGGGACATTCCAATGAACAAGTTAGCATACATTGACAACAGTGTGTGATGAAAAGGACTTGTGTAATGAGTAATGTGAACTGTTTTTGCATGTATGTCAAACAATAACAAAGAAAAAAGGGAGACAACTTTGCCCATCTTTCCCCCATGAGTAAACTTGCTGTTGATCCCCTTACTCTGACTTTCAGGGCATACTATTCTAAGCAGCAGCGTGGATAAAGAAATTGCCCATTCATAAGGAGGATTTCAACGCTTTGGGTGGAGTCGGGTGTGGGGGTCGGGTTTCTGGGGGGAAGTTACTCTGTGCGGATATGAACATATACACTAACAGTCTTGCCAGATTATGGGTAAAGGGTTAGCAATCAGAAACATAATAATCAGTAGAATTACTCAATGAAACACTGTAGGAAAAGGGACAATGACTTATTTGATTATCTCCATATAGAAATATTGATCGGACGGGGTCTCGAACAAACGACATTCTGGTTAACGTGGTAAAATCAGAAACATCGTCTGCATACTTCTTTAGAATAGATTGCCTTGAAAGACTGAATCCCTAATTACCTATTTTACTATCATAAAGTACCGATACGTTTCAAAGTATTTTATTCTGTCGCTCGGTTTGTTTTGGACTTAACGCTGATGTCAACAGTATTCTAGTCATTTTGATGACTTTTTCATCTGTTTTATTTTCCACGTAGAGCAATTTGGTGGGTTTGTCCAATGAGACATGTCGCATTGACTTCTTATACCATTACCAAACAATAACGACATTTGACCAGTTTGTTGGAGGCGACTTTGGAAAAACGTTGTGGGAAAATGAGAAATTGCTCTTCACCAGCAATTTCTCCTTTTCCCACAATGTTTTCTGCTCTATCCCAAGTTTATTTTTCAAATTCATCGCATTTAGAAATGGCGTCTGAAACTCTTCCAGTTAGGGACTCTCTAAACTATTTCTCAACTATTTTTGGTAAAGGGTTAAACAAACAAAAGTTTGATCTGGCCAGGTCTCAAACTGCAGACTCCAGTCTTCCAAGTCATGAATGGGACAATCCAATGAACAAGTTAGCATACATTGAAAACAGTGTGTGGAAAAGGACTTGTGTAATGAGTAATGTGAACTCTATATACATGTATGTCAAACAATAACAAAGAAAAAAGGGAGGCAACTTTGCCCATCTTTCCCCCATGAGTAAACTTGCTGTTGATCCCCTTACTCTGACTTTCACGGCATACTATTCTAAGCAGCAGCGTGGATAAAGAAATTGCCCATTCATAAGGAGGATTTCAATGCTTTGGGTGGAGTCGGGTGTGGGGGTCGGGTTTCTGGGGGGAAGTTACTCTGTGCGGATATGAACATATACACTAACAGTCTTGCCAGATTATGGGTAAAGGGTTAGCAATCAGAAACATAATAATCAGTAGAATTACTCAATGAAACACTGTAGGAAAAGGGACAATGACTTATTTGATTATCTCCATATAGAAATATTGATCGGACGGGGTCTCGAACAAACGACATTCTGGTTAACGTGGTAAAATCAGAAACATCGTCTGCATACTTCTTTAGAATAGATTGCCTTGAAAGACTGAATCCCTAATTACCCTATTTTACTATCATAAAGTACCGATACGTTTCAAAGTATTTTATTCTGTCGCTCGGTTTGTTTTGGACTTAATGCTGATGTCAACAGTATTCTAGTCATTTTGATGACTTTTTCATCTGTTTTATTTTCCACGTAGAGCAATTTGGTGGGTTTGTCCAATGAGACATGTCGCATTGACTTCTTATACCATTACCAAACAATAACGACATTTGACCAGTTTGTTGGAGGCGACTTTGGAAAAACGTTGTGGGAAAATGAGAAATTGCTCTTCACCAGCAATTTCTCCTTTTCCCACAATGTTTTCTGCTCTATCCCAAGATTATTTTTCAAATTCATCGCATTTAGAAATGGCGTCTGAAACTCTTCCAGTTAGGGACTCTCTAAACTATTTCTCAACTATTTTTGGTAAAGGGTTAAACAAACAAAAGTTTGATCTGGCCAGGTCTCAAACTTCAGACTCCAGTCTTCCAAGTCATGAATGGGACAATCCAATGAACAAGTTAGCATACATTGAAAACAGTGTGTGGAAAAGGACTTGTGTAATGAGTAATGTGAACTCTATATACATGTATGTCAAACAATAACAAAGAAAAAAGGGAGACAACTTTGCCCATCTTTCCCCCATGAGTAAACTTGCTGTTGATCCCCTTACTCTGACTTTCACGGCATACTATTCTAAGCAGCAGCGTGGATAAAGAAATTGCCCATTCATAAGGAGGATTTCAATGCTTTGGGTGGAGTCGGGTGTGGGGGTCGGGTTTCTGGGGGGAAGTTACTCTGTGCGGATATGAACATATACACTAACAGTCTTGCCAGATTATGGGTAAAGGGTTAGCAATCAGAAACATATAATCAGTAGAATTACTCAATGAAACACTGTAGGAAAAGGGACAATGACTTATTTGATTATCTCCATATAGAAATATTGATCGGACGGGGTCTCGAACAAATGACATTCTGGTTAACGTGGTAAAATCAGAAACATCGTCTGCATACTTCTTTAGAATAGATTGCCTTGAAAGACTGAATCCCTAATTACCCTATTTTACTATCATAAAGTACCGATACGTTTCAAAGTATTTTATTCTGTCGCTCGGTTTGTTTTGGACTTAATGCTGATGTCAACAGTATTCTAGTCATTTTGATGACTTTTTCATCTGTTTTATTTTCCACGTAGAGCAATTTGGTGGGTTTGTCCAATGAGACATGTCACATTGACTTCTTATACCATTACCAAACAATAACGACATTTGACCAGTTTGTTGGAGGCGACTTTGGAAAAACGTTGTGGGAAAATGAGAAATTGCTCTTCACCAACAATTTCTCCTTTTCCCACAATGTTTTCTGCTCTATCCCAAGATTATTTTTCAAATTCATCGCATTTAGAAATGGCGTCTGAAACTCTTCCAGTTAGGGACTCTCTAAACTATTTCTCAACTATTTTTGGTAAAGGGTTAAACAAACAAAAGTTTGATCTGGCCAGGTCTCAAACTTCAGACTCCAGTCTTCCAAGTGAAACCTATGAATGGGACAATCCAATTAACAAGTTAGCATACATTGAAAACAGTGTGTGGAAAAGGTCTTGTGTAATGAGTAATGTGAACTCTTATACATGTATGTCAAACAATAACAAAGAAAAAAGGGAGACAACTTTGCCCATCTTTCCCCCATGAGTAAACTTGCTGTTGATCCCCTTACTCTGACTTTCACGGCATACTATTCTAAGCAGCAGCGTGGATAAAGAAATTGCCCATTCATAAGGAGGATTTCAACGCTTTGGGTGGAGTCGGGTGTGGGGGTCGGGTTTCTGGGGGGAAGTTACTCTGTGCGGATATGAACATATACACTAACAGTCTTGCCAGATTATGGGTAAAGGGTTAGCAATCAGAAACATTATAATCAGTAGAATTACTCAATGAAACACTGTAGGAAAAGGGACAATGACTTATTTGATTATCTCCATATAGAAATATTGATCGGACGGGGTCTCGAACAAATGACATTCTGGTTAACGTGGTAAAATCAGAAACATCGTCTGCATACTTCTTTAGAATAGATTGCCTTGAAAGACTGAATCCCTAATTACCCTATTTTACTATCATAAAGTACCGATACGTTTCAAAGTATTTTATTCTGTCGCTCGGTTTGTTTTGGACTTAATGCTGATGTCAACAGTATTCTAGTCATTTTGATGACTTTTTCATCTGTTTTATTTTCCACGTAGAGCAATTTGGTGGGTTTGTCCAATGAGACATGTCACATTGACTTCTTATACCATTACCAAACAATAACGACAATTGACCAGTTTGTTGGAGGCGACTTTGGAAAAACGTTGAGGGAAAATGAGAAATTGCTCTTCACCAGCAATTTCTCCTTTTCCCACAATGTTTTCTGCTCTATCCCAAGATTATTTTTCAAATTCATCGCATTTAGAAATGGCGTCTGAAACTCTTCCAGTTAGGGACTCTCTAAACTATTTCTCAACTATTTTTGGTAAAGGGTTAAACAAACAAAAGTTTGATCTGGCCAGGTCTCAAACTTCAGACTCCAGTCTTCCAAGTCATGAATGGGACAATCCAATGAACAAGTTAGCATACATTGAAAACAGTGTGTGGAAAAGGTCTTGTGTAATGAGTAATGTGAACTCTCTATACATGTATGTCAAACAATAACAAAGAAAAAAGGGAGGCAACTTTGCCCATCTTTCCCCCATGAGTAAACTTGCTGTTGATCCCCTTACTCTGACTTTCACGGCATACTATTCTAAGCAGCAGCATGGATAAAGAAATTGCCCATTCATAAGGAGGATTTCAACGCTTTGGGTGGACTCGGGTGTGGGGGTCGGGTTTCTGGGGGGGAAGTTACTCTGTGCGGATATGAACATATACATTAACAGTCTTGCCAGATTATGGGTAAAGGGTTAGCAATCAGAAACATAATAATCAGTAGAATTACTCAATGAAACACTGTAGGAAAAGGGACAATGACTTATTTGATTATCTCCATATAGAAATATTGATCGGACGGGGTCTCGAACAAACGACATTCTGGTTAACGTGGTAAAATCAGAAACATCGTCTGCATACTTCTTTAGAATAGATTGCCTTGAAAGACTGAATCCCTAATTACCATATTTTACTATCATAAAGTACCGATACGTTTCAAAGTATTTTATTCTGTCGCTCGGTTTGTTTGGACTTAACGCTGATGTCAACAGTATTCTAGTCATTTTGATGACTTTTTCATCTGTTTTATTTTCCACGTAGAGCAATTTGGTGGGTTTGTCCAATGAGACATGTCGCATTGACTTCTTATACCATTACCAAACAATAACGACATTTGACCAGTTTGTTGGAGGCGACTTTGGAAAAACGTTGAGGGAAAATGAGAAATTGCTCTTCACCAGCAATTTCTCCTTTTCCCACAATGTTTTCTGCTCTATCCCAAGATTATTTTCAAATTCATCGCATTTAGAAATGGCGTCTGAAACTCTTCCAGTTAGGGACTCTCTAAACTATTTCTCAACTATTTTTGGTAAAGGGTTAAACAAACAAAAGTTTGATCTGGCCAGGTCTCAAACTTCAGACTCCAGTCTTCCAAGTCATGAATGGGACAATCCAATGAACAAGTTAGCATACATTGAAAACAGTGTGTGGAAAAGGACTTGTGTAATGAGTAATGTGAACTCTCTATACATGCATGTCAAACAATAACAAAGAAAAAAGGGAGACAACTTTGCCCATCTTTCCCCCATGAGTAAACTTGCTGTTGATCCCCTTACTCTGACTTTCATGGCATACTATTCTAAGCAGCAGCGTGGATAAAGAAATTGCCCATTCATAAGGAGGATTTCAATGCTTTGGGTGGAGTCGGGTGTGGGGGTCGGGTTTCTGGGGGGGAAGTTACTCTGTGCGGATATGAACATATACACTAACAGTCTTGCCAGATTATGGGTAAAGGGTTAGCAATCAGAAACATAATAATCAGTAGAATTACTCAATGAAACAGTGTAGGAAAAGGGACAATGACTTATTTGATTATCTCCATATAGAAATATTGATCGGACGGGGTCTCGAACAAACGACATTCTGGTTAACGTGGTAAAATCAGAAACATCGTCTGCATACTTCTTTAGAATAGATTGCCTTGAAAGACTGAATCCCTAATTACCCTATTTTACTATCATAAAGTACCGATACGTTTCAAAGTATTTTATTCTGTCGCTCGGTTTGTTTTGGACTTAACGCTGATGTCAACAGTATTCTAGTCATTTTGATGACTTTTCCATCTGTTTATTTTCCACGTAGAGCAATTTGGTGGGTTTGTCCAATGAGACATGTCGCATTGACTTCTTATACCATTACCAAACAATAACGACATTTGACCAGTTTGTTGGAGGCGACTTTGGAAAAACGTTGTGGGAAAATGAGAAATTGCTCTTCACCAGCAATTTCTCCTTTTCCCACAATGTTTTCTGCTCTATCCCAAGATTATTTTTCAAATTCATCGCATTTAGAAATGGCGTCTGAAACTCTTCCAGTTAGGGACTCTCTAAACTAATCCTCAACTATTTTTGGTAAAGGGTTAAACAAACAAAACTTTGATCTGGCCAGGTCTCAAACTTCAGACTCCAGTCTTCCAAGTCATGAATGGGACAATCCAATGAACAAGTTAGCATACATTGAAAACAGTGTGTGGAAAAGGACTTGTGTAATGAGTAATGTGAACTCTATATACATGTATGTCAAACAATAACAAAGAAAAAAGGGAGGCAACTTTGCCCATCTTTCCCCCATGAGTAAACTTGCTGTTGATCCCCTTACTCTGACTTTCACGGCATACTATTCTAAGCAGCAGCGTGGATAAAGAAATTGCCCATTCATAAGGAGGATTTCAACGCTTTGGGTGGACTCGGGTGTGGGGGTCGGGTTTCTGGGGGGGAAGTTACTCTGTGCGGATATGAACATATACACTAACAGTCTTGCCAGATTATGGGTAAAGGGTTAGCAATCAGAAACATAATAATCAGTAGAATTACTCAACGAAACACTGTAGGAAAAGGGACAATGACTTATTTGATTATCTCCATATGGAAATATTGATCGGACGGGGTCTCGAACAAACGACATTCTGGTTAACGTGGTAAAATCAGAAGCATCGTCTGCATACTTCTTTAGAATAGATTGCCTTGAAAGACTGAATCCCTAATTACCCTATTTTACTATCATAAAGTACCGATACGTTTCAAAGTATTTTATTCTGTCGCTCGGTTTGTTTTGGACTTAACGCTGATGTCAACAGTATTCTAGTCATTTTGATGACTTTTCCATCTGTTTTATTTTCCACGTAGAGCAATTTGGTGGGTTTGTCCAATGAGACATGTCGCATTGACTTCTTATACCATTACCAAACAATAACGACATTTGACCAGTTTGTTGGAGGCGACTTTGGAAAAACGTTGTGGGAAAATGAGAAATTGCTCTTCACCAGCAATTTCTCCTTTTCCCACAATGTTTTCTGCTCTATCCCAAGATTATTTTTCAAATTCATCGCATTTAGAAATGGCGTCTGAAACTCTTCCAGTTAGGGACTCTCTAAACTATTTCTCAACTATTTTTGGTAAAGGGTTAAACAAACAAAAGTTTGATCTGGCCAGGTCTCAAACTTCAGACTCCAGTCTTCCAAGCCTATGAATGGGACAATCCAATGAACAAGTTAGCATACATTGAAAACAGTGTGTGGAAAAGGACTTGTGTAATATGTAATGTGAACTCTCTATACATGTATGTCAAACAATAACAAAGAAAAAAGGGAGGCAACTTTGCCCATCTTTCCCCCATGAGTAAACTTGCTGTTGATCCCCTTACTCCGACTTTCACGGCATACTATTCTAAGCAGCAGCGTGGATAAAGAAATTGCCCATTCATAAGGAGGATTTCAACGCTTTGGGTGGAGTCGGGTGTGGGGGTCGGGTTTCTGGGGGGAAGTTACTCTGTGCGGATATGAACATATACACTAACAGTCTTGCCAGATTATGGGTAAAGGGTTAGCAATCAGAAACATAATAATCAGAATAATTACTCAATGAAACACTGTAGGAAAAGGGACAATGACTTATTTGATTATCTCCATATGGAAATATTGATCGGACGGGGTCTCGAGCAAACGACATTCTGGTTAACGTGGTAAAATCAGAAACATCGTCTGCATACTTCTTTAGAATAGATTGCCTTGAAAGACTGAATCCCTAATTACCCTCATTTACTATCATAAAGTACCGATACGTTTCAAAGTATTTTATTCTGTCGCTCGGTTTGTTTTGGACTTAACGCTGATGTCAACAGTATTCTAGTCATTTGATGACTTTTACATCTGTTTTATTTTCCACATAGAGCAATTTGGTGGGTTTGTCCAATGAGACATGTCACATTGACTTCTTATACCATTACCAAACAATAACAACATTTGACCAGTTTGTTGGAGGCGACTTTGGAAAAACGTTGTGGGAAAATGAGAAATTGCTCTCACCAGCAATTTCTCCTTTTCCCACAATGTTATCTGCTCTATCCCAAGATTATTTTTCAAATTCATCGCATTTAGAAATGGCGTCTGAAACTCTTCCAGTTGGGACTCTCTAAACTATTTCTCAACTATTTTTGGTAAAGGGTTAAACAAACAAAAGTTTGATCTGGCCAGGTCTCAAACTTCAGACTCCAGTCTTCCAAGTCAAACCTATGAATGGGACAATCCAATGGACAAGTTAGCATACATTGAAAACAGTGTGTGGAAAAGGACTTGTGTAATGAGTAATGTGAACTCTTTATTCATGCATTCAAACAATAACAAAGAAAAAAAGGGAGAGAACTTTGCCCATCTTTCCCCCATGAGTAAACTTGCTGTTGATCCCCTTACTCTGACTTTCACGGCATACTATTCTAGGCAGCAGCGCGGATAAAGAAATTGCCCATTCATAAGGAGGATTTCAATGCTTTGGGTGGAGTCGGGTGTGGGGGTCGGGTTTCTCGGGGGAAGTTACTCTGTGCGGATATGAACATATACACTAACAGTCTTGCCAGATTATGGGTAAAGGGTTAGCAATCAGAAACATAATAATCAGTACAATTACTCAATGAAACACTGTAGGAAAAGGGACAATGACTTATTTGATTATCTCCATACAGAAATATTGATCGGACGGCGTCTCGAACAAACGACATTCTGGTTAACGTGGTAAAATCAGAAACATCGTCTGCATACTTCTTTAGAAATGATTGCCTTGAAAGACTGAATCCCTAATTACCATATTTTACTATCATAAAGTACTGATACGTTTCAACGTATTTTATTCTGTCGCTCGGTTTGTTTGGGACTTAACGCTGATGTCAATAGTATTCTAGTCATTTTGATGACTTTTTCATCTGTTTTATTTTCCACGTAGAGCAATTTGATGGGTTTGTCCAATGAGACATGACGCATTGACTTCTTATACCATTACCAAACAATAACGACATTTGACCAGTTTGTTGGAGGCGACTCTGGAAAAACGTTGTGGGAAAATGAGAAATAGCTCTTCACCAGCAATTTCTCCTTTTCCCACAATGTTTTCTGCTCTATCCCAAGATTATTTTTCAAATTCATCGCATTTAGAAATGGCGTCTGAAACTCTTCCAGTTAGGGACTCTCTAAACTATTTCTCAACTATTTTTGGTAAAGGGTTAAACAAACAAAAGTTTGATCTGGCCAGGTCTCAAACTTCAGACTCCAGTCATCCAAGTCATGAATGGGACAATCCAATGAACAAGTTAGCATACATTGAAAACAGTGTGTGGAAAAGGTCTTGTGTAATGAGTAATGTGAACTCTCTATACATGTATGTCACACAATAACAAAGAAAAAAGGGAGGCAACTTTGCCCATCTTTCCCCCATGAGTAAACTTGCTGTTGATCCTCTTACTCTGACTTTCACGGCATACTATTCTAAGCAGCAGCGTGGATAAAGAAATTGCCCATTCATAAGGAGGATTTCAACGCTTTGGTGGGAGTCGGGTGTGGGGGTCGGGTTTCTGGGGGGAAGTTACTCTGTGCGGATATGAACATATACACTAACAGTCTTGCCAGATTATGGGTAAAGGGTTAGCAATCAGAAACATAATAATCAGTAGAATTACTCAATGAAACACTGTAGGAAAAGGGACAATGACTTATTTGATTATCTCCATATAGAAATATTGATCGGACGGGGTCTCGAACAAACGACATTCTGGTTAACGGGGTAAAATCAGAAACGTCGTCTGCATACTTCTTTAGAATAGATTGCTTTGAAAGACTGAATCCCTAATTACCATATTTTACTATCATAAAGTACCGATACGTTTAAAGGTATTTTATTCTGTCGCTCGGTTTGTTTGGGACTTAACGCTGATGTCAACAGTATTCTAGTCATTTTGATGACTTCTTCATCTGTTTTATTTTCCACGTAGAGCAATTTGGTGGGTTTGTCCAATGAGACATGTCGCATTGACTTCTTACACCATTACCAAACAATAACGACATTTGACCAGTTTGTTGGAGGCGACTTTGGAAAAACGTTGTGGGAAAATGAGAAATTGCTTTTCACCAGCAATTTCTCCTTTTCCCACAATGTTTTCTGCTCTATCCTAAGATTATTTTTCAAATTCATCGCATTTAGAAATGGCGTCTGAAACTCTTCCAGTTAGGGACTCTCTAAACTATTTATTTCTCAACTATTTTTGGTAAAGGGTTAAACAAACAAAAGTTTGATCTGGCCAGGTCTCAAACTTCAGACTCCAGTCTTCCAAGTAAGGAATGGGACAATCCAATGAACAAGTTAGCATACATTGAAAACAGTGTGTGGAAAAGGACTTGTGTAATGAGTAATGTGAACTCTATATACATGTATGTCAAATAATAACAAAGAAAAAAGGGAGGCAACACTGCCCATCTTTCCCCCATGAGTAAACTTGCTGTTGATCCCCTTACTCCGACTTTCACGGCATACTCTTCTAAGCAGCAGCGTGGATAAAGAAATTGCCCATTCATAAGGAGGATTTCAACGCTTTGGGTGGAGTCGGGTGTGGGGGTCGGGTTTCTGGGGTGAAGTTACTCTGTGCGGATATGAACATATACACTAACAGTCTTGCCAGATTATGGGTAAAGGGTTAGCAATCAGAAACAAAATAATCAGTAGAATTACTCAACGAAACACTGTAGGAAAAGGGACAATGACTTATTTGATTATCTCCATATAGAAATATTGATCGGACGGGGTCTCGAACAAACGACATTTCGGTTAACGTGGTAAAATCAGAAACATCGTCTGCATACTTCTTTAGAATAGATTGCCTTGAAAGACTGAATCCCTAATTACCCTATTTTACTATCATAAAGTACCGACACGCTTCAAAGTATTTTATTCTGTCGCTCGGTTTGTTTTGGACTTAACGCTGATGTCAACAGTATTCGAGTCATTTTGATGACTTTTCCATCTGTTTTATTTTCCACGTAGAGCAATTTGGTGGGTTTGTCCAATGAGACATGTCGCATTGACTTCTTATACTATTACCAAACAATAACGGCATTTGACCAGTTTGTTGGAGGCGACTTTGGAAAACGTTGTGGGGAAAATGAGAAATTGCTCTTCACCAGCAATTCCTCCTTTTCCCAAAATGTTTTCTGCTCTATCCCAAGTTTATTTTTCAAATTCATCGCATTTAGAAATGGCGTCGGAAACTCTTCCAGTTAGGGACTCTCTAAACTATTTCTCAACTAATTTTGGTAAAGGGTTAAACAAACAAAAGTTTGATCTGGCCAGGTCTCAAACTTCAGACTCCAGTCACCCAAGTCAAACCTATGAATGGGACAATCCAATGAACAAGTTAGCATACATTGAAAACAGTGTGTGGAAAAGGACTTGTGTAATGAGTAATGTGAAGTCTCTATACATGTATGTCAAACAATAACAAAGAAAAAAGGGAGGCAATTTTGCCCATCTTTCCCCCATGAGTAA